>JAODAL010034014.1:0-44830 GCA_025379985.1 Phyllomedusa bahiana | reverse complement strand
AAAAACTCTTTGGGGGTTTAACGTCTTTTTAAAAACCCCGGGGCCCCCTTTTTTTTGGCTTCTTTTTTTCATTTTACTCAAACGTGCTGGGGGGGAAATGGGTCTCTTTTTATTTTGTTCTCTTTTCCGTGCCCTTTACCCATTTTCCCTTTTGAATAACCCTACATCGGGTTTAAAAAAGTTTCCTATTTTTTTACTTGCAAGTTTTTTAGTATTTTTTAATTTAGAAAACTATTTTTAAAATAGGAGGGAAAAACCCCACCAGGGTTTTTTGGTTTCTCTTTTTTTTTAAAATTATTTTTTAAAGGGAGTTGTTCTCGATACGGGGGATTGTTTACCCTTTTGTTAAAGATCTTAAAAAAAAAAAAAGTAATTTTCCCAATATGTGTCCTTTAAAAAAGTGTCCTACCTATTCCTGTTTTTTGACCAGAAACCATAAACCCTTGAGCCCACTCTTGAAAATTTTTGTGAAGAAAAAAATGTCTTTTAGAAAAAACCCTTTTTTTTTTATAATGGGACCTGTTTATTAGCGGCCCATGTAAACCAGAAAAAATGCCCCCAAAAATTAAAAAAAACCAGGGACCCATGAGCCATTTTGGGGACAAATTTTTTAAAAGAAAAAAATGTCTTTTTGGTAACAAAAAATTTTTTTTTATAATAGAACCTTTTGTATGGCTCCCATTTTTTTAACGGGCAAAATCCCCCCCAAAAAATTTTAAAAAGCAGGGCCCCTTGGGGCCATTTTGGGGGGAACAATTGTGAAGAAAAAAAATTGTCTGTTTGGGAAACAAACATTTTTTAGAATGGGGCCTGTAGTAAAAGGCGCAGGCCCACAGAAAAAAATCCCCCCAAAAAATTTCAAAACAGGGGGACCCATGAGCCATTTTGGGAAAATTTTTTGGAAGAAAAAAATGTCTTTTTAAGGAAAAACAACTTTTTTTAGAATGGGGGACCGTAGTTATTTGCGGGCATTTCAAAGCGGGAATGCCCCCAAAAAAAATTTTAAAAAAAAGGGGAACCTTTTTCAGCCACTTTTAAAAAAATTTTGGGGAGGGGGGGAAATCCCCTTTAGAAGCCCCCCTTTTTCTGTTCCAAAGGACCATAAATTATACCCTTTTAATCCCCCCAAAAAATTGACCCCAAAAAATTTTTAAATATGATTTTTTAAAAGGGCCCATTGTTAAAAATTGTGGGGAGAAAGGGCACTTAAAATCCACCCTTTTTCTTTTCCCAAAAGGGGAAACCAAAAATTATTGCTTATTAAACGGGAAAACTTTCCCCCAAAAAAAAATTAAAAAATTTAAACTTCTCAGCCACTGTTAAAAAAACGGTGAGGCAACAATGCCCCCAAAAAAACCTTTGGGGGAAAAAAATGGGGGAAAAAAAATTTAAAAAGATGAAGTGGGGAAAATTTGGAATTTGGGGTTTTGGGTTCTTAAAAAAACCTTGGTGTCTTTTAAACATTTCCCCCTCAAAAGGAAAAAAACCAGAAAAAATAAAATTTTTGGGGAAACTGGGGAAAAAAAAATTGAAAGTAAGAAATGATCTTTTAAAAAAAAGGTTTTTTCAAGGGGGGCCCATTTCTTTTTTGGAGAGGAATGTGATTTTTGACCAAAAAATTTTAATCGGGGGGACCTCCCCCAATTGGGGCCCCCCAACTCATTGAGACCCAAAATGCCTAAATTCTTTCTTGTTTGAAATTTCCCCAAAGGGGACCCCAAAAATTTTTGTGGAAAAACCCCGGTTTGCGTTTGTTTGTAAGGGATTTCCTGGCCCTGTATGAGGTTTCCCGCTCGGGATTTTACGCGGGCCCTTGGGGGGGCCGGAAAAAAACACCTCTTATGGCTTTGGCGGTCAGCTGGGGCCCCATTGGGCCCCATTTTGGATACCCAGAAGTCTTTTGGGGGTCCCGGAACACATTAGTTTTTTAAATTAATTATTATTTTTTTTGAGGCCCCTTGGGTTTTCCCAAAACACGTACATTCAGGTTTCTTTACATAACATGGGTTAAAAAAAAGTCCCAAAGGGTTTAAAAAAAAACTTAAAAGGACAAAACTGGTAAAAGGAAAGGAGAGAGGGTTCCCTCCCCGTGAGGGCTTACGTCTAGGGGGGAAGGTAAAAAAGGGGGGCGGGAAGGTGGGGGGCCCAGACATGGTTAGGTTAGTGTATTTGACGGGCGGGGGTTTTATTGTTGGTTATAGGAAAATTTGGGGGGGGGGAAAAAAAGGGGTTTTTCGGTTTTCCCTTTTTGAAAGTGGGGGAGAGGGGGGGAAAAGGAGTTAGGTTTTGGGGAAGTGAGTTCCAGGGGGGGGGATGAAGCCCCGGGGAAGCCCCTTGGAGAGGGTTTTTTTGTTGGGGGAGTGAAAAGGGGGAAAGAGCAGAAAAAGAAGGCCCTGTGGGGAAGCGGGGGTTTTTGGTGAGGGGAGACACGTTTGGTCGTGAACCATGATCTTAAGGGGTTTCCTCTGGGTGTTTTTATGTGTGCCCCTTTGCATTGGGGGGCATTTTGGCTTTTGGTTTGGGTTTTTGGTAAAATTTTTTAAAGGGGGCTTGGGGGGGGGGGGGGCCAGGGGGGGGGTTTTTCAACCTTTTCCAAAAATTAGGCTTCTGCCACCTTTGCCTGCTGCTGTTTGCCGTTTAGGGGTTTTTCCCTTGGGGCACTCTACTGCTTTTAACGTCGCGGGGCGTTTTTCCCACCGTGAAAATTTTGGAAGAAAGTGAAGGCGAGGCGAAACCCAAAAGGGTTCCCCAATTTGGATCTTCGGGCAAGGTCCCCCCTTTCCCCTTGAAATTTTTATTTTCTTTTTTATTTGGGGGGGGGAAAGGGAAAACCCTTGGGGGGGGGGGGGGGGGGGGGCGGGGGGGGGGGGGGGGGGGGGGGGGGGGGGGGGTTTTGTTTTTTTTACCAGGGATCCAGGAGGGTGGCCCCCCATTTAAACTGTTTGTTCATTTTGATGGCCTTAATCCCGGAGGTCATGTTGGAGGTGGGACCCTCCAAGAAACCTTGTGAGAGTTTGGACCCCCTTAAATTTCCCCCCAAGGATTTGGGGGCGGGGGGCCCACTAGCAAAACTGTTCCCCTTTATTTTCCCTTTCCCTTCCCCCCTTTAAAAATTTCGCCGGGGCCAACCCTTTTCCCCAACCCCGGCGGGGGACGTCGGTTTAAACATGGGTGTCTAGGAATACCCCCCTCCTCCTCCTCCCCCGCTGCCCCCCGGGGCACAGCTTCAACACGGGCCCTGTCTTGCCTGAGATGATGCACCCTGAGAGTGATGCGCCACCTTGCACTAGCCTGGACCCGAACCACTCCCTGTGAAGACCGATGAAATTGTGAATGTCGGGCCTTGTGGATTGGACGGAGAGAAAGGCTCCGTGTCCGCATCTGTGTCGTCTCCTCCTCCGTCGCGGGCGGGCCCCCTGTTGTTTCAGAGTGTCCAACGATGTTCCAAGAACTAAGACCCCCACAATCTCATGTGCAAGGGCATTGTCCGCACTGCCCTTTTGGTGGCTTCTTCAAAATGGCAAGGATGGTGAGAGCTCTTTCACCTGCCGCCACTCTCGGTGGCTAAAAAACCCCGAGGTCCGCCCCGTCCCTTGTCAGGCCATGTGTCACTTTTACGCGTTGGCATTGCGCTGCTGCCACAATCGTGGAGCATGTGGGGGTGGAATTCCAGCGTGTTCCCACGTCAAAAAATGAGAAGTTGTGGGGGGCCAGCTAACGTTCAACGCGCCAGGGGGGGGGGGGGGAAGGGTGCGAGCGGGGGGGAAGTGGAAACTCAGACCCGAGCCTTCTTCAGCAGGCAGTCCAGATCCGGGTAGCTCTTAAAAAAATTTCTGAGCCAGGTTATGACATGTCCCGGGGCAAGGGATTGTCCACCCCTACCGATCTTAAGGGCGGGGCCAGCAGATTTACTCGTTATCGCATACCACTTGCCTGGACAAGGTTCTTGTCACCCAGCCAGTGCTCGGTCCCCTTGGGGGGAGAGCCGCCCACAGCCCCTGACCTGTGGGGGGGACGGTCCCCCAAGAAGTTTAATTTCAAAACGGTTGGTTTTTTGGGGGCACGTGATGCCCCCAGAGGACCTTAGGGAAAGACCCCCTGCCCACCCCTGCGGTTTTGAGAGCGGGGCCCCCGAGCCTGGAGCCACCTTTTCACCCCCAGAGACACCACCCGCTCCCCAGTGAGCGCCAGAGATATAGCGGCCTTGGCGTGTTTTACAAGTCCATGTGCGGTGGTCAGATGGCTTTTCCGGCCACAGATGCAGACATTTCGTTTGGAAATTTTAGTTGACCGTGGCGGGGCCGGGCAGGGGGGGCTTTTCTGGAAAAGAAATCCCCTGCTCGGCATCTGGTTTTGGGGGCAGGCAAGGGCCATGACGTGGCGGCCCCCATCTGTGTCCCCAGAGGGAAAAGGCAACATTTCAAGGGCCCAAAAACCCGGGGCAAGCCACATTCAGGCTTTTGGTTTTGGGGAGGTTTGGGTTAAAGTGTTTCTTCTGCTCCCAAACCTGAAGACAGAAGGTGGCTGCTGACTGGCCCACTGTACGGTTTGCGGTCGTCAAATGGCGGAAGGGAAGGGGTGGATGGGCTTGGTGGTGCTGGTGGTACTTGGGGGGCGGTGGGGCTAAGCGGGGTGATCCCTGATCATGACTCTGGGGGGACATGGGCAGCTGAGGAACGCTTGGTGGTGGCAGGGGGGGAGGAGGCGGAGACAGAGGGTGTGAAAAGGGGGGTTGGGGGCCCCGGCGTGGGGTTGGCCATTTTTGGCCAAGGTTCCCCCCATTTAATCACATTCGCTGCATGTGACTGGGGACATGTTGGTGGTGGTTAACCACTTAAGGTTCTTGCCTTTTTATGCGTTTAGGGCAAAGGGGATATGAATCGCTGGGTGAATCAGGGGGGCTTGCTCAAGAAGGCCAGGCTTGAGAGGTCCTGGACCTTTTTGCGGTGATAAGCGGGAGCGGGGTTTTCGTGCCGTGGCTGGGAGAATAAAATCAGTGGACTTCTGCGCCGCCCTCTCCCCTTTTTGTGGCGGGGGGCCCCTATTGACATCCCCCTCGTCTTCCCCCTGTCCCTGATGAGCGCTCGAGCAAATTTTTGCTGAAAAGAACCCCCGATGGATCCCCAATTGTGTCATCTATCTCATCAACCAGCTGACTTGGGTCCTGACTTTTGCATCAGAAGCTGCTGGCTTTCAAGCAAAAGAGGGCTGCAAGGGTTGCCGGCAGCCCGGTTTTTGCCGATTTTAAAGGCTTCCTTCTCCTCCCATGAGGCATCAGTAAAATGGACGTCAGAAACGACTAAATATCCCCCTTTACTTTTTAAATGCCTTCTGCCCCCAAACCCCATTTTGTATCAAAGAGGTCTTAGACAAAGGATTATCCACAGTGGTGGGGACCGAGTTGACTTTTGGGCTTTCTGTTTCGGGGGGATGCTGATGATGCTGATGACGACTTTTTTTGCCGTGACTGGGAGGACGAGGAGGTGACTGTGGATGCAGGTTTGCATTAACCCCCTGAAGACAGTTGGCGACTCTTTCGTTACTGAAATTCACAGGGCCTTGCCCGCGATACAGGCCTGCGGTCCCGCAAAAGAGATCCGCTGGCATGCGTGTTGTCGCCCCGCAATGGAAAGGGCACCTTTTTCGTACCCCTTTCCTCCATTGCTTTCCCCCCTTTTGTCGTTACCACCTGGGGATTTGTTATGTTCAGAAAAATAAAAATGTGAGGGTTGGGGTAGTTTTGGAAAGGGTTTTTTTAAAGAGGCAAAAAAAACCCCGGGTTTCTCAAATCCCTCTAATCAAAACAAAAATTGCTGGATTCAAATTTAACTGCAAGGTGTCTCTATAACAAAAATTTGGGCTGGGCAAAAGTGCAAAAAACACGTATCTGTTTTGTTTTCTAATACACGGGATTTTTTTTCCCCCCCTTTCAATTACCTGGGTGACTATAAAATTGCTGTTTTAGGGTTTATGTGCAACTGCGTCAATGAACAAAAAATGTAGTCCCCCAAAAATCAAAAAACACGTATGTGTTTTGTTTTGTATAATACCGGTATTTTTTTGCACTTTTTAATTAAAAATGTGGGGGACTTAAAAATTTCTGTTTTCAGTTTACGGCAACTACTCAATGAACAAAGCTGTAGTGGCCAAAGTCAAAAAACAAATATCTGTTAGTTTTCATAATACAGGGGATTTTTTTTACCTTTCAATTCACCCGTGGTGGGGCTATAAAATTGCTGTTTTCGTTTTTGGCAAGCTGCGTCAATGAACAAAGCTGTAGTCGCCAAGTAAAAAAAAAAACGTATCTTTCTGTTTTCGTTAATCACGGTATTTTTTTTCACCTTTCAATTCACCTGTGGGACCTATAAAATTGCTGTTTTTAAAATTTTTGTGCAAACTGCATAAAAGAACAAATCTGATGCGCCAAAATCAAAAAACACGTTTGTTATGTTTCGTTAATACACGGTTTTTTTTGCACCTTTCAAATTTACCGTGGTGCTATAAAAATTTCTGTTTTTTAGATTTTCGTGCAAGCTGCGTCAATGAACCAAAGTGTGTGCGCCAAAGTCAAAAAAAAAACGTATCTGTTTTGTTTTCGTATAATTAAAAAGTATTTTTGCACCTTTCAATTCACCTTTTTGGTGACTATAAAAATTTTGTTTTCAGATTTAAGTGCAAGGGGATATAGAACAAAAGGGGGAATGGGTAAAATTGAAAATGAACCCCTTTTCTGAAAAAAGTATATGATCATAAAAGTGGAGTTTTGCACCCAAACGAGACCTACAGTTACTAGAAATGTGGTATTTTAAATTAAGTTTAGGCTGCCCAATTCCCGGAAATATTTCAATAGCAAACTGTTAAAAATAAAGATTTTTTGCAGTCAATGCTCACTAAGTCTTGGTGTTTTTTATCAGTTTCTTTATAGAATTGTCTGTGTTCGCCCGCCCCCCCCCCCCCTACCCGTGAATTTACAGGGTAGAGCTCCTTTAAAATTTCTACCCAACTCTAAAAACTTCCAAAACTCTAATCTAAATAAATTGTAAGGATCACAGCTAGTAGTGGAGGTTTCTTGTGCAGAAATAGAATAATTTCGCTGAGCTGTTTGGCCACAGGCAGAGCGCAACGTCCTACTCCTATGAGACGCTGAGAGACACTGAGGCTGAAAGGTTCTATTTTAAAACGAGGTCATGTGATTTTTTCCAGCCAATCGCAACCCATACACATCCCAGTCATGACGTCGCACACACATCTCACCTGCTCTATTCTGTAATCTGATTTGCTGGCCGCCAAAATTACAGGAAGCGCCGAAAATGGCGCGATCTTAATAGATGATGCACAGATTTTAGCCTTAATTATCGCATGATCTAAAAATTTCGATCACCATGAAAACCTTGTCGATTTCAACTTTGTCGATAATAATCGCTCAACACTAGTCCTGACGTTTTGTGGGGTCTATCTTTATTCTGTCCCTAGTTCGCCTTATTCGGGTAGCTGTTATGCCCTGATAACTAGAGAAGAGCGATCACTAAAAAGTTCTAGTTCGATAGGAACCTCGAACTTTAGTGTTTCGGTTCTATTCGAACTAGAACTCGAGCTTGAACCCCATTAAGGTCAATGGGAGAAGATGTTCGGGTTAATTTTTATACTTTTACAGGTGAGAAGCTGTACTGACCATCCATAACAGTAAACTGAATACATGGAACACATTAGTGAAGAAAATTTGGCTCTAAGAGTGACAGAAAGACACGGAGAGGTAAAAGACTTCCTTCCTTTCTATGGATAAATGATAAGATGAGGACAGCTTGCAGGCAGGTATAGCTATAGGAGGTGCAGCGGTAGCCATTGCTACAAAGCTCTACATCCTAAGGGGGCCCAAAAGCCCCTTTGACACATAGGAGATGTGAAGGCGGTGTGTTATACAATTACTGAACCCCCAATTACTGAGCCAATGAACTTTTCTCCACTCAGAATAATGTTCACCAACCGACCACTCCCTAGAATATATTTCTTTGTATAGAATTGGAGACGGTGTGTTATAAAATGATTGCAAAAACTGAACTTTTGGGCACTGAGTATGTTTTTAGCAAATCAATGCATTCTGTATGTATATATGTATATATTTTATATATATTTATATATATATATAATATATATATATATATACACCACACATTATATAATATATTAATTTATACTGTATATTTTACACATTATATTTTATCCATGTATATGAGAGTTAAGTGCTATGTGAGCCTGCAAATGTAGCCAAATAACAGCTTCTGGGTGTGGGAAAAATGCAGCCAGTAATACCAAAATCACTAACTATTGATGTCTATGGAGAGGAAAATGTTATCTAACTAACAAAGAGCAGTCTGTACAGTACAGAGAGTGAGCTGCAAATGGCATTCAGAAGGTAATACAGTGAAATATATATAACAGATCATGTGATTTTAGCAGCCAATGAGAGCCCTACATCTCAGCGATGACATTTTGACACTTCTCTGTGCTATGCACTGATTGGATGGCCCCAACGTGCAGAAAGGGGGATTGGATGGCCCCCAAAAAAGTACAGAAAGCCACTGAAAATGAAACTGAAAATGATGTGTCGAACTAGAACTAGAACTTTACTTGCATGAACAGTAAAATGGTCAGTTTGGTTTGAGTTCTAAAAATTCGAGAAGTTTACTAGAACTTAACTTTTCTAGAACAGTTCGATTAACACTACTGATAACCTATCATACGGAGCACTTGCCCAGAAAGGGAAGCGATCCCATCTGGAACCTGTCCCTGTCATAGAATGCTCCAAAACAGTTTTACTGAGATCATGACATGTTTCTATACCTGCCAGTATTTCTCCAAAGGACAATGGTTAGTAGCAGTATTAGAGCTCTATAAATAGAACAAACAAGCAAAGAGGACAAGTGTCAGTCCCCAATGAACTTAGACAGAGCTGTAATGACCTGTTTATAGACAGTTGGATATTTTATATTTAAAGAAATTAGTCTTACCAACTCTTGTTTTAGTGACGATCCTATAAAAGATGGATGGTTGACAGAATGATACATGAATATATTGCTCCATGTGCATATAGATGGCTATGATGTGCCATCCATACTATAAAGCGTTTGTAGAGGATGATGAAGTATATTTGATGGTAAGTTTTTGAGAGTACTAGTTCTCTTCATCAAACATGATGTCACGGATGCCCCTGCGACCCTCGTCCCGGGTCGCAGGCGCATCCGTGCCCCGACTCCGAGTTGCGCCCCGTCCCGCACCTCGGGTCCGGGGTCCGCTCACTCCCTGCCTGTGTTTCCCCCGTCACTTTACCCGGCCACGCCCCCTGTCCCATCCGTTACGTCCCTCGGGGCGCGCGGCGCCGCTCCCTTTAGGGCCCCCCGAAACGCCGGCAAGTGTGAAATTTTAAAGGGACAGTGCACCCGGTAATTGGCCATTACCAGGCACTGCTCCCTATTTTAAGGGCCGGCCTCTTCCTGGGAGCCCTGGGCCCGGATCTTTAAGTGCTCATGACTACTGTGAAATCGTTCCAGAAAGCCTTGTCTTGGGCCTAAACCGTGTACCCAAACCCCGGGGTGCTTACGTTTTACCGACCACGAATCTTGCCGCCTGCCCTGGCCTTCTGCCTGTCCACGTTCTCGAACTCAGCCGCCTGCCCTGACCTCCTGCCTGCCCCCCGGACTGAGCCTGATTGCCGATTTGTACCTCGCCTCCCCTTTGGCCGCCACCGCAAGAAAGGGTCCCCCAGGGGAAGTGCCCTTTGGTAGTTTCCCCCCGCCGCAGCAAGTCTTTTACCCGCTTTGCGGGGGGCTCGGGTGAAAACCCGGGGAAACCTACTTAGTTCCGTTTCCCGGGTTTTGGGGGCTTCCACCATCGTTTGGGCGGGGGGTCAAGTGGATCCACAAACCTGACCGTTAAAGTAAGACCCGGCCAGGGATCCCCCCAAAAGGGTCCTTCCAAATGTCGCCAAAAATCACCACCGTCGTGGTCAAGTAATCGAAACAGATCAGGGCAGGAAGCGCTCAGCTCGAAAAAACTCCCCCCCTATGCAGCAGTAATCCCCAAACCCCAGCAGCAGAGTGGGGCCGAAAGTGGTTCCCCCCGTGGCTGCCCGTCCAGTGGGGTCCAAAACCCCCGGTGTCCATGCCGAAAAAGTTTGACGGGGGACCCCAAAGCCTGCAGGGGCTTCATCCCCCAGTGCCCCCCCTTTCATGTGGAATTATGGTTTGGTCAGTTCCCTTGGGAAAAGATCCCAGGTGGCCTTCGTGGTCAGTCTCT
Organism: Phyllomedusa bahiana; assembly: GCA_025379985.1. Lineage (NCBI taxonomy): Eukaryota > Metazoa > Chordata > Amphibia > Anura > Hylidae > Phyllomedusa > Phyllomedusa bahiana. The sequence continues at coordinate 34,537 of JAODAL010034014.1, read as the reverse complement.
TCTCTAGAAAAGCCCGGGCCTGGGCGACTCCTTTTCTGGGACCGGGGTAAACCCGGGCCCACGGTGATCGGTGACATTTCTACGGGAATTCCCGTAGGTCTTCAAAGAGCCTCCCCGTGCTTCGTTGAAAAAACCGCCCTTTGAACCTGAAAGCAAGGGAACCCCCTCCGTGGGAGCTATGCTGGGGCAGTTCCGCCCCACTAGATCAGATTTGGGTTGAAACGATGCACCTTTTGTGGGGCCCGTTCAAAAAAGGGCCTCTCCACCCAAAGATTAAGGATCCCCTTCGCCCCCCGGGGGGCCCTGCGCCCTTTTTTAAAAGCGAGCTCATCCTTTTTGGGCAAACCGGATTGATACCATTTCGCAGAGAGCCGTGAAGCTCCCCCAAAGCAAGAACCAGTCAGAACAGGGGCCCGTCTACCCCCGTTTTTGCCCCCGTTTTTCTAGGCCTCCAAAGCCCCCTTTCCCCAAAGCCAGCTGTGGAAGAGGTCAGGGCAAGGGTTAGACCCCAACCTGACTCCCGGGAAATTAACCGAGGGTGTAAGGAAAACCTAGGGCCCTCTTGGCAGCCCTTTAACTTTCCCTCAGGGGTTCCCTTTCTCCGTAAAAGCCCCCCGGGGACAGGGAACCACACCTAGGCTACGTGGGAGAGGCCCCCCTAGGGGTGTGCAGCCTCCCCTCCTCGTCTTAACATCCCCTTTCCGGGTTCAGCACGAACCCCGGGAAACCCCTTTTTCAAGTTCAGCATTCTTGGACTTGTTTCGGTGGAAACTTTTTGGACGTCCTTGGGGGTCTCAACACAGTTTTCCCGTGGTCTCCGGGAGAAATTTCTGCCCATCTCCTCCGTCAGGGGGGGAATTCCTCAGTGATCCATCCATTACCGAAAGGGAGCCACTGTCCCTTAAAATAGGGGGCCCCTGCAAAAAGGGGAGACTGTCTTTTTCTATGTTTTCCCCCGGGTTTTCCCCTCCCCCAATCCTTTTGGCCCTTTCCGGGGCCCTGCGGCGCCATGCCCCGGTGTTTGGGACTGGCAAAAAACGGCGAATTCTTGCGTTGGGGTCCAGAAGGGGTTTGGGCCCTCGCTGTTTTGGTGGCACCTTCCCCCCCGGTGTTTTACCGCTTTTTCCGGTACCGTCAAAAACCTCAGCGGGTCCCCCCCCGCGCCAAAATAAAGAGTTTGTTTTAAACGTCTTCCACCAAGAAGCAAGCGGAGCCCTTTTGCCGCCACATCGCCCAATAGGGTTTGGGCCCGATTGATCAAATCCCCCGGTCCAGTCCTCCTCGGGGAATAGCCCTACCCCTTTTCCTTTCCTGAGACACAAAGCCATGCCCTGAGTACATCCGGGAGAATCCCCAAAAGGGATTTAAAACAAAGTCCCTTTCTTCCCGGGGGAGGGGGAATTCTTCTTCGGGGAAAAAGATGGAGGGGTTTCCTTAGGGCCCCCGCATCGACTCCCGGGGGCTGAAAAAAGATCAGGGTAAAAAAACCCGTACCCTCTGTCTTTGGGGGACCCCGGAGCTATTTTAACCGTCTGCGGGGACGAAAGGGATTTTCTCCAAGCGGGTTTTGAGAGGGGCCTAAAATTTTGGTCAGAATCCGCAAGGGAGTTTAAAGGGAAAGAGGGCCCCTTAAACCCCCGGGGACGGGCACTTTGAGTCCCTGGTGATCCCTTTCGGGACGTGTAATGCGCCTGCCGTTTTCCCCAGGAGTTCGTAAATGACGTTTTCCCGGGGATCTTCTTTTACCTGGGGCCCGTGGTTTTCCTTTGGACGACACCCCTGATATACTCTCCTGATCTTGGACTCATCGCCCCCAACGTCTCCCAATTTGCTGCAGCCCCTACGAGCTAATCACTTGTATTTCCAAGCTAGGGGGAAATGCCTCTTCCCCCAAGTCAGCCTTCCATTTCTGGGTTAAAATTATCTCGACCAAAAGGGCTAAAGGATGGACCCAGCCCAAATTGTTTTTAGCCTATTGCAATGGGCCCCCCCAGTGGGCCTTTGGGCCCTAAAAGCGGGTTTCCCGGGTTCTGAAACTTTTAACCCGGGATTTTTATTCCCCACTTCTCCACGCTGGGGGGCTCCTACTTGGCCCTTACGAAGAAAAAAAGCTTAAACCCCCGTAAATGGCCTTCTTAGGCCGAGGAAACGTTTTCCAAGCTAAAGACGACCTTTGCCTCTGTGTCCATTTCCCGTCGCGACCGGACCCCCCGAAAAACCCCTTTTCCCCTTAAATAGATGCCCATCGGGAGGGCCCGGAGGGAGTCCTCACGCCAAAAAAGGGGCCCCCAGGCAAAACCGTCCCCTTGGGGCTTCTTTCTAAGGGCTTTTTAAAAGGCAGAGAGGAATTACAAAATGGGACCCCGGGGAAAAATTAGCCCTAAAAAGGCCCTGGGGCGAATGGGGATTCTGCGGAAGGGGGCCCCGATCCCCTTTGTATCAAATTTGGATCACAAGAACCCCCAGTACCCTTTCCCGACGGCCCCGCGACTCAAAACCACGCCAAAACTAGGGGTTTCTTTTTCCCCTTTTCCCCCTTTAATTTTCCCGATTCACCCCACCCTGCCCAAAAAAACGTTTAAGGCGATGCCCTTTCCCCCCGGGCCCCCGAAATTTGGGGGGTGAAGAACGATCCCAGAGCACATAATTTCCCCCCCGGGAAAACCCCTTAAACTCCGTAGCCCCCGTCGACCTCCCCCGGGAAGTCCCCCCGGGGGAAACTATGTCCCCCCCCTGCGCTCCGTAGGTTTTCCGAAGGGGGGCACTGTCAATTTTTGCTGGGGATCCCCGGGGTTCCCGCAAACGTTTCTCCTGATCTCCCGGGTTTTTTTTTTTTTTGGGGGGGCAGGAAACCCCGCTAAGGGTGTCAAGGGGGTTCGTCCCTTTTTTGGGCCTCCTTTTTCCGCAACAAGACTCCTCGCTTAAGCGGAAGGGGCTTTTTCACCCACTGTCCCCTCCCCCAAAGCAACCATGGACTCACGAGCGAAAGGACTTCCCTAACCGACCTTTCCCCCCCTTTATCCGGTAAAAACCCTTGTTTGGGTGGTTTAAGACCGGGTTTTTTAAAATGGCACATTTTTGGGCCCTTTGCCAGGCCTGCCTTTTGCCCCGCGCCTGGCGAGCTATTTTTCCCCCACATTTTTCATGTGCACGGGGCTCCCCTGAAAATCTTTTTTTTGGGTCGGGGGGGCAGTTCGTTTCTAAATTTTGGCGGGCCCTTTGCTTTTCAACTCCGGTGAAGCTTGCTTTCCTCAGGTTTCCAAAACCCCAGACCCAATGGCCCGGTGGGAGTTAATCAAGTTTTGGGGTTTACCCCGCGCCATTTTGTATCAGTTTGGGAAGATGACCCGGGCCAACTTACTTTTCCCTTTTGGGGGGAATTTTATTTTAATTCCCTAAGTCAGAGTTGCGGGGCCCCTCCCCTTTTAAAGTGGGGGTACGGCCTACATCCCCCCCCCACCTCTCCCCCTAGCATCCTCATCTGAGGTCCCAGCTGCTTACACTCTGGTCCCGGACCCTAGGACCATTTTGGCCCCCGACCCCCCCAAACCCCGCTCCGTGCGTCGACGCATGAAACCAGGGGAGATAAAAAAAGAAGCCCCCCCCTTCCCGTCTTGTCCCCGGGGGATAAGGGTGGCTGTCGGCCAATTTTGTCCGCCTCAAAATCCCCACCCCACAAACTTTGGGCCCCCTTTTTAGGACTCTTCGAGGGGCCTTAAAACGCATAAAACCCGGTGGCCCCATAAACCCCGGCTCCCTCCCCCATGCGTATCCCCAACTCCTTCCATGTCCCCGTACTAAAAACCCCTGGTCCTTAATTGTTTTTTTCTCAGAAGGGGGGTCCCCTCCGTCTGTGGCGATGCCGTAATTTTTTTTTTTTTTGGTTTTGGGAAAACTTGGGTATTAGAAACTAGAGGGAACGATATTTTCTCCCTTTACTGGAAGGGTTTTGGGCCCGGGAAAGATCGTGGGAAACCCGGGGGGAAAAATCCCGGGGTGCACGTTTTTCAGAAAAATTTTCCCCCACTCTAAAAAGGGGAAGGGGGGGCCTAAGTGGGGGGGACTGTCAAAGGATGCCCTGCGACCCTTTGTCCCGGGTCGCAGGCGCATCCGTTTTCCCCCCACTTCCCCAGTGGCACCCCGTTTCCCCCACCTCGGGGTTTTCCGGGGGCCCCTCCCCTCCCTGCCGTGTCCCAGTCACTTTCCCGCCCCCTCCTGTCCCCTCCGTTTTTCCCTTTGGGGCACGGGGGTTTCCCCTGTGAAATTTAAAGGGCAGTGCCCTCGGTAATTTTGGCCCCTTTTGGGGGGACTGCTCCTATTTAAGCCGGCCTCTTTCCGGGGTCCTTGCTTGGGCTTTAGTGTCATTGCCTACTCTGAAAGGGGTTCCAGAAAGCCTTGTCTTGCCCCACCGTGTTTCCCAACCCGGGTTGCTTACGTTTTTTTCCCACCAAAAAATCTTGCCGGCCCGCCCTGACCTTTTTGCCGTCCCACCCTTTTCGAACCTCAGCAGGCCCGCCCCGACCTCCCCGCCCGTCCCCAACTACGAGCCTGATTTCCGATTTGTACCTCGCCCCACCCCCTTGGGCCCCCCACCGCAAGCAAAATCCCGCCAAAGGAAACGGGCCTGGGGAGATTCCCCCTGCAGCAAATCCCCCCAGCTTTGCGGGGGGGGGTTTGGGGAAAAAAGGACCTACTTAGTTCTGATCCCTTTGGTGTGGGCTTCCCCCCATCGGGTTTCGGTTTGGGCCACAGGGTTTCCATACCTGACCGTTACACATGATCTTGTACTAGAAACTGAAAATTCACAGACTTTTTCACACCTAAGACAGAGGTCTTCAAAGTTTCTTAAAAACTTTAAAAATTGCAAAATGTAAGCAAAAAAGTTAGTTACAGAATTATACTTTAGGTAAAAAAATAAACAATCTGGAAACTTGTTAAGGTGGGACAAGAGGATCATTAATCATTGCATAGTTACATAGTTTATAAGGTCGAAAAAAAAACAGACGTCCATCCAGTTCAGCCTATTGTCCTATAGTGTTGATCCAGAGGAAGGTTAAAACTAATTGTCCTCATTTTAGGGAAAACATTTCTTCTCAACTCCAATCTGGCAATCAGAATAAATCCTTGGATCAACTACTAGTGTTGATCGAATCGTTCGAGTAAATGTTTGAGTTCACCATGGCGTTTGACAAGCCATTTTAATGGTTTTCAGCGACTTTCTGCACTTTTGGCTGCCATTCAATCAGTGCAGAGCACAGAGAAGGGTCAAAAACATCATCACTAAGGTGTAGGGCTCTCATTGGCTACTAAAATCACATGACCATGTTATATGTATTTTACTGTATTGCGTTCTAAACACCATTTTTAGCTCACTCTCTGTGCTATATTTTAAATAGTGGTTGGTGAAAATTATACTGAGTGAAGAAAAGTTCATTTTGGCAGTTTTGGGGGTTCATTAATTGTATAACACGCCACCTCCAAATCTCCTATAGAAAGAAATATATTTTTAATAGTGACATTTATAAAAATGTATCAAGTGTGGATCTCGGAAGATTTTGTTGCCCCGTCTGCTGAGGTCACTGACTAGTAAGCTGTAGCACGTCTTCTTGACAATGTGAAATACACTTTTAAACTACACTACATCTCATGTCTAGAGATGAGCAAGCAGTAAAATGTTCTAGTTATAGTCGAACTTCAAATAGTAGTGGTATTCGGTTTGAGGTTCGATTCAAACTCGAACCCCATTAAAGTCAATTGGAGAAGATGTTCTGGTTAATTTTGATATCTATACAGGTGAGGAGAAGCTGTAATTACCATCCTTAAAAGTAAACTGAATACGTGGAACAACTTAGTGAAGAAAATTTGGCTCTAAGAGTGACAGAAAAAAATTGAGAGGCTAAAATATTTAATTCCCTTCAACTTAAAAGATGAGGATAGCTTGCAAGCAGGGCATAGCTATAGGAGGTGCAATAGTAGTAGCCGCATCCTGAGGGGGCCCAAAAGCCTCTTTGACACATAGGAGATTTGGAGGCGGTGTGTTATACAATTACTGAAGACATAAAACTGCAAAAACGGAAAACCTCCATGTTCCCTATTTACATGTTCTCGCTTCCACCAATGGTACTGGCGCCTAATCTTGTCGAACCGGAACCTCACTGTTCTCCATTGCCATGTTCTCGCTGCCATCAGTGATTCTGCCACCTGATCTTGTTGAACCGGAATCATGCTGTTTCTCATTGACTAATCTTGTTGAACCAGAACCTCCATGTTCCACTTTGGCATGTTCTCGCTGCCACAAATGGTACTGCTGTCTAATATAGTCCACTGCTCCTGCTTTAGCTATGCCCCTGCTTGCAAGCTGTCCATCTTTTCAGTTGGCTATTTAAAGGAATTAAGTATTTTAGCTTCTCAATTGTTTTCTGTCACTGAAATTTTCTTCACTAAGTTGTTTCACGTATTCAGTTTACTCTTCTGGATGGTAATTACAGCTTCTCCTCACCTGTATAGATATAAAAATTAATCCGAACATCTTTTCACATTGACTTTATTGGGGTTTGAGTTCGAGTCGAATCTCGAACCGAACACCACTACTGTTTGAAGTTCGACTCGAACTCAAACATTTTACTGTTCGCTCATCTATATCACCCACCCAACACTTTGACTGCTCCCGGTAAAAGCTGTCCCTGACTAAGCTGTATTACTACAGCTACTAACTGATGAACATGTGCCAACTACCTACCTCAGTTGACACAGAGCAAAGCGACGGCTCCTACCTCACCGAGGCCAAGTTTCCCGGTGATTTGCATCTGTCCTCACGATATATGTGCGAGAACTCTGGGTGCAATGTACACACCGTTCACCACCTTACCATTCAGGGCTTTACACTATGTATAATGCATTTTCTCCTTTCAAACAGTGAAGGAAATAACTTATTGAATTGGATCTTATTACTGTGAGACCACTTGTTTTTTTTAAAGAGAAGTTGTATATGTTTAAATGTAGCTCAACTAGATATTTAATCATTAATTGTATTTTTTTTATCATGATTTATCATTGTAGTTATTGTTTCTAACATGATGTATTTGATATATAACTGACTAATCTATTTATTTTAATTTATATTAATGTATTTTATGGGCATGTAAGTGGATCATGTTGTACTAGAAATCTCAGAGCTGGTTTCCACTCGTCGTTGGTTACTACGTTGCCTACGCATTTGATTGTGGTTCTCAGCCCAAGTGTAGACACGGTTATGGAGCTTAAGGAGAACATTGATAAATTTCGTCTACAATTATTGGAACTAAGTTAAAAAAATTTGAGTGTGATACTCGGGACTATCTACATAATCGTGTGTACACTTGGGCTGAGAACTGCAATCAAATGCGTAGGCAATGTAGTAACAAACGACGAGTGGAAACCAGCTCTGAGATGTCTAGTACAACATCGGACAGTGCACATACAGCTTCATCACACGTTCTGTCTAAATCTAAAAATAAACATAATTTTTTGGACATGACAAGTTCTCAAGAAGATTTGAATATGGACAATGTATCACAAACAGGAAACACCTCCCGGCGCCCAGAACGGACAGCAGCTGTGTGCAGCATGGAGCGTGTTGCTCATTTTTTGTCAGCTCGAATATGGGATTGCATACCACTGAAATGTGAATTTGTGAGCTGAAACTACTGCAGCTAAGTACTGACGTTTAATTGTATATTACAACGATGAATATATAGGCATACAGCCAAGATTTGTACTCCATACGTCTTACTATATAAGTAAAGAAGAATATTTTTAAATGCAATTTGACTCAGCCTCTATGTCGGAATACTGATTGCATGATGGGAGAAGAGAAAACTCCTATGCTGTGGCTGAATATTTAGTCAGTACTTTAAGAATTTTTTCACACATACGGCACCTTGAGTATATTGCTTTTCTGTAGGGTATTTCATACCCAAGGCTTAAGTTAACCTCTTGATTGTGCGGTAATTTGGACAAAAATACAGGGTGTCTGTATTTTTTGATCCCATATATGCCTAATTTACATCTAGTTTGTCTGTACGTTATTTCATACCCAATGCTTAATTTAACCTCTTGATGGTGCGGTAATTTGGACTAAAATACAGGTGTCTGTATTTTTTGGTCCCATATATGCATAATTTATATATGGTTTTTCTGTAGGGTATTTCAACCCAAAGGTTTAATTTTTAACCTCTCATTGTGCAAAAAATTTGGAAAAAAATACAGGTTCATTTTTTGGCCCATATTCGTTTAATTTAAAACTGGTTTTTTTTGTAGTTGTTTCATACAAAAGGGCTAAATTTAAACTTCTGTTGTGGGAAATTTTTACCAAAATACAGAGTGTCTGTATTTTTGGCCCCATAATGCCAATTTTTACATCGGGTTTTTCTGCGGGGTATTCAACCCAAGGTTTAAATTTTAACCTTTTGATTTGCGGTAATTTGACAAAATACGGGGGTTCTATACTTTTTGGCCCCATATACCAAAATTTACATCTTTTTTTTCTGTAGGGTATTTCACACACAAGTTAAAATTTAACTTCTTGTTTGTGGGGAATTTGGATAAAATACAGGTGTCTGTTTTTTTTTATCCCATTTTCCCAAAATTAAACATCTGGTTTTTTCTGTAGGTTTTTTAAACCCCAAGGTTTAATTTAACCTCGATTTGCGAAAATTTTAGACTAAAAATACAGGGTGCCCTCAAATTTTTGGTCCTATATACGCCAAAATTACATCTGGTTGTTCAACCTATTTCATATTTTAATTTTTTTTATTAAACAGGGATGTCAACAAAGAGATGGGAGCCATTCCAAGCAATGGCACAAACTTTCATGGAGCAGGGACAGTTTCAGCACTGTAAGGGAGTTGCAGCAAAGGGCACTCGGGGAGGGCCCCAACTCAATTCATCTCCGGCCGTGTGCTGACCAGAAAACCCCAAGGGGTCTTGTTTTTGACAGGTCATACACTTCCTCCCAGGTGACAAATGACAACCCCACCAAGAGTCGGTGGAAGTCAACCAACCCCTTTGTTTCAGGCCCGGATGGGTCACGCCATCACCTGTCCAACCCACCTCTGTCCCTTCGGTTCCCCCACCAAGAAAAAACTATGTGCTCTGGGCTCAGCCCCACATACGGAGGACAAACTTTTTTGGGACATCACAGCTACTTGGCACGAAGAGGTGGGGCAATACCCTGCTTCTTGCGTAGGGGGAAAATATTTGGAGAGTGCAGGGGAGGTTATTTTTTGCAAGCAGTCAGCCTGCATATGAGAATTGAGGAGAATAGCGTGAGGCAAACAAAAATGATGACGATGTAGCCAATTTAAATTTTGAACCCGGTGAAGCAAGGGGCTTTATCATCACACGGGAAAAGGGTTTAAGCTTGCGCTCGGCAGCGGTGCAGCCAGCCATGGGTAGCGGGGGCCATGTTCACAAGGGGCAGCAGTGCAGGGCAGACCAAAAACCGGGGGTAAAAACCCCCCTTCACAGCCAAGAGAGACGGCACAGGGCTCACAAGCAGCACAGAGTAGTCCCCATGCGGGGGCGTGGGGGTAAAATCCCTACCTCGGTGTGGCTTTTTTTTGCTAAGACACCAGAGGAGCCAAAACATGTGTAATTAAATCTGGGCAAAAGGGGAAGTTGGCCAGGAGCTAACTTTGGGCACCAGGGCCCCTGCATCAAAAAACAGGTCACACCAGAAACGTGTCTCAGATGTGGTGGCCCCATCCTCCCCCACAGCAACAACTAGGTCGGGGACATACATGTTTTTACAGCCACTGGTGAATGGGGTTTCTTTCCACCCCCAGCAACTTGGATGGGGAGACCCTGTTTTTCTCCCCCATTGTCAAACGCTGTTCCTGCCCAATTCCTCCCCCCTTCACCACCATCCGCCCAAGTGCTGCCCATCATACCACTTGCGGGGAACGTGTTGACACAAGGGTATAAAATTGATAATACAGCGGTACCAGAAGATAAAAATATATCCTTTTTTGTAAACCCTAGAAAACGGGGTAACCCGTATGGCATCAGACAAAGAAAAAAACCCCTTAAGACGCCCCTTTTCGGGGCCCCCCGGGCGTCTTCAAGGTTTTTCTTTTTGTCTGTCATGCAACAGGGGTTACCCTGTATTCTACGGATTTACAATAAGGTATATCTTTTATCTACGGGTACTGCTGTATCACAACTAATCCCTTATTGAATCTCAGGACTGCTCTAGGGGATACGGCGGGGGCCATCACAAAAAATGGGGGCTGGTTAATTTTTTTTGTTTTCCCTTTCTATTTGAAAACAGTTTTTTCACGCAGTTTTACCCCTGGTTGCCTGGGAATAAAATCACACGGGGGAGGCTGCTCTGCGCTCAACAAAAATCAATGTTGGTTTTTCTGCGACAATTGCAAATTGGAACCAGGGTGACAGACAATGAAGGAACATGGTCCGCACCCCCGAGGAGGGATCCCCATGCCCCCCCTGCAGGGCGATGTTCCCAATCTGTTTAAAAAGGTTCCTGAAGTTTTCTATCCATCTGTAAAAATTCAAAAAAAGGCCAGTAATTGTGCATGCATTTCACCCATTCCTGCAACCAACACACCCTCCTTGTTTAGCGGCAAAACGCCTCCCCCAACATAGCTATAGGGATGTTTCCAAAATTGGAATTCAAAGCCTCCATATGTTGGACCGACTCTATAAACAGAAAAGGCCCTTTAACAATTTTTTGAGATCCAAGCACAGGAGTACCCCCTGTGTAATTTTGATGTCCCTACGGCAGTTCAGCGTGATATCTGCTTTGGCTCAGGCCTTTTGGGAGGCACGTTATTGTCATCGCCAGACATGGATAAAAATAATTCATTCCACGTTTCATTCCTAAAACAGATGCTGCAAAACTGTCGGGTCGGGGGACTGGAGACGGGCCCTACATATCACGGCCACAGAGTCCGGGGGGGCTAACTGGAGGGGGAGCACATTTGGGAAAAAAAAACGTGTCTGGCAAATTAGTGTTTTTTTCTCTCAAGGGGGACAGGGGAAGGGGGAGCAGAGCATCCTCAAGTAAGGGAGTGAGGCAGGAGATGATCCCCAAAACAACGGGAAGTATACAGTGGAATGGGCAGGGAGTCCCTCAGAATTACTTGCAAGATGGGCCGCAGCATGCGATTTGCCTGATAGTGACTGCCGAAAGTCACCATCAGGGGAGAGGGATGACTTCTGGGGTTCCACCCTCTTTGGGGGCCCTTTGCTACCGGGGGCCAAAAAGGGAGCCTTTTTTTTTACCTGCCGAGAGGAGAGAAACCGCAAACTATAGAAAATCATATGTAGTCATTGGCCACTGCCTATGTGCGCCATCATCCATCCCTGGCAGGCTACCGGGGGGTTCCCAAAAAATTGCTCACAACCCTTTGAAAGGGCTGTTGGGGGGTTTGGGTGGGTGGGAGAAATTACACCCCATCAAAAAGCAGCCCAAGTCTGGAGTCTTTTGATGACCTTTTCCTTAAACCCCTTAGTAAGTAAAATTCCTTCACCAAAAGCAGCAGCAGGACCTGAAAAACCCTTTAAAAAAAGCAAGTGGGGCCTAACTTGGCCCAGCAATCGCCACCCTATTTAAAAAGATCCCCCGGGCCCTACTGGACACCCAAAAGCTTGATGTGTGGCGCAACTTGCCGAGTTCCATTTGGAAAGCTGCCTGCCTGGCCATTTAGTGGGGAAAATCAGAGGGGGGTTATTCATTGCGGGCAGGGAGCCTTTTGTTTCCCCAAGGAAAATTTCCGTTTTGTCCACCCCCGAAATGTGGGAGTTAAAACCTTTGTAAAAGGAAAATTAAATCAGGGCGGGGATCGGCCAGGATTTTCCACACACCAATGCCTTATGAAATCAATTAAACACCAGGGAGGGCCTCCCTAAAACTTTAAAGAAAAAATCGGGTTTCTTTTTGGCCCTATCGCCTCAGTTTTACTATTAAAAAGCGTCACCCCCCCCTAAAGCCAACACCCGCGCCAACTGCTCCACCCTAGCACCCCCCAAACTTCACCGGGGGACTGGTATTGCCCACCCCCCCCCCACACTCTGTCATTGTCACTCTTGGCCTTCTCATGTTTTTGCCACCGTTCTCAACCTGTCATTTCCAAACCTGAGGTCTATGATGTTGCTGCTACCTTTTCCACACTCGGGGAAGGGGCCTTTCCTGTGGCCTATTTATGTTGCTCCCCACCATTTTTAAAAACCTTTTTGTGCCACTTTTTTGGGGCCCTTTCCCTTGATGTTGCGGGCCCCCCCTTTTCCACACTCTGTAAATTTCCCACCCCTGTGCCCTATTGATGTTGTTTGGCCACCTTCTCCCCTTTGTCTTTTGGGCCCACTCTTGTAAGGATATTTGCTTCCCCCAAAACTTTCCACACTCGGGTCATTGTGCCACTCTTTTGACTATTGATTTGCGGGCCAAACCTCCAAAACTGGGGTAAATTGTGCCCATTTCGTGGCCTACTGATGTTCCCTGCCACCTACCCCCTGTTCCTTGCCACTTTTCTGGTCTAGGGGCCTTTTTGCACCACCCCCACCCCTCTGTCTTTATGCCACAAAAATTTGGGCTATTGATTTCTCCCAAAAATTTTTCAACCTGTCTTTGTCCCCACTCTGGGGGCTAGAGATGTTGCCCCAAAACCTTTTCCACAATCTGTCATTGTGCCACTCTGGGGGCTAGTGATTTTTGCTCCCAAATTTTTTTAAACCTGTCCATTTTTGCCACTCTCAAAAAACCCAGGATCAGGTTGCTGGTAAATTAGTTTCCCCAAAAAAGGGGGAGGGGAATACAGAACACAGGAGCCCTTGCAAAATCCCATTAACTTGTCAACTGCCTGTTTTTTTTTTGGTTTTTTTTTTAAAAAAAAAAACTACTGATAGATTTTTTTGACTAAATTGAAAGCGGACACGGAACGGATGAAAAAGGGAAAACCATGATCAGTGACGTGAATGCAAAATTACTGCCAACACCCTCTCCACTCTTTCGGGGGGGGGGAGGGAAGGGGGCTTTACATGTCTCAGCGTTTAACAGGACAGGTTCTGTCATAATCTGTGGACTCATCTGATGTAAAAGGAGTGCGCTCTTTGACGCTATTATAAGATCTTGGCAATCAGCTCGGTTCTTTTCAGCTGGCGCTTACATTACCTTGTCAGACTGCATTCCCACTTCAGTTATTTGGTCAGTTTTGCCCCTGTAACTGCCCAGAGAAGTGAAGTGTGAAGCGATTCTAAGAGCGGCGGTTGTCATGTGCGTGTCATACTAAGCCACAGCATTGTATGAAGACCTATCCACACTCCCTATGCATATTTGAGCATGGCACAACATTCTAAAACACCCTACAGGCTCTCTTCAGCCAGGAAATAGCTGTTTTTTAACGCGATTCGCCGCAAATAAATTCATGTCGAAAATAATTTTGTTGAAAAATTTGGCGAACTCGGCGAATCTAATTTTTGAGAAAGTCGCCCATATCTAATTAGCTACATATTACTGACGTTAAAAGAAGGAAATGGTCAAAGTAATGTGGATCAACTGTATAGTTTTAAATCTCTGTGCCTGGCCAGTCAGGAAGATGTAAAGTAATGTATTTTAGCGCAATTAATCATGATCCACATTCTTCTCTTTTGTTTAATGGCTGTGTTATGTTGCCTGACACTTGCTAAAGCTAAAAATAACACGTTGTAAATGTCAATTTATCAAGTGGCCCAGAATCTTAACACCCATTAATGTTCACTATATGGATTCACAGTAAAAGTAATAATATGCCTTATTTCTTAGTTGTAAAAACCTTATACGAAAATTTAAGAAAAAAAAATAGCTTAGCTAGTAAAGGGCAATTTGTGTGCTGTTTTTTCAACTTTACCACTTTTACTATTGATGATAGCATTAACATAATCCCTAAAATGATACACCAGGAAAAATTAGTTTACATATAAAGTAAATATACATATAAAAAAGTTCACAAAACACCTATAAACCACAGATACAAAAAACAATAATGAATGAATACAAAAAGTAGATCAATTTTATTAAATCCAGAAAGAAGAACACATAAATAAAGGCACTAAAAATGCCATGAAAGAAAATGTGTGCCAGGTGATGATAGGAAAAGTAATAAGCAAGTAAAAGTAATACAATAAACCAAAGTGAATGTGTGAAAAATACTGATTAAAATGAAACTATTACAGCTCTACTACACCTGACACCAAGATATTGCAGTTCTTCTCTGCCAGTGTCCTCTTTCTTTGCTTCACAAAACACTAAATTAACAATCCTTACTTGTTTTGCTACATTTTTTTATCTTTCTTTTCGACTAGCAGATGACTCTCTTGTTACTAATGGCTTCCTAACTGCTTTTTTGCAACAGAACATAACAGAATAAGTCCCATCTCAGAAACATGTGTGGAGACCATGCACTCTTCTAGGGAATTTCTTTATACTCAAACAACAGCTAACACAATGTATCACTGTAATTTCCTAACAAAAAGTGAAATATCTTTCACCTTAACGAATTAGTCAAAATGTGGGTACACGTCACAATCACTGGACAAGACGTGACCTACCTGGAACCTAAGGCTACTAAGCCCTAGTACACACTGAACTCAAAAGTACCCAGAATCTTGAACCCAAAGCAATTCCTTTGCTATATTTCAGACCGGGAATTCATCAGGGAAACCACCACAAAAGGGGGGTGAGGCTGTATGTATATAGTTACAAACTGCCACAGCCACGTAAATCTTATAAATTTAGATAAACCAAACCTGTTTCCTATAATTCAAATTAATCTGCATTGTATCAAAGCAGCATCGGAATATCAGATGCTGTATAAACAATCTCAGAAAGCATATGCTTTGACAGATGCAAAAATGTATGTAACTTTAAGTAATGCAAAAAACTCATCCCAAAAATGTGAGTTAAGCTAATAGAGAAAGATAAAACTTACATGTAGGCTGGTACACTTAACCGAATCCCATAGTGATAGGAGAGTCCCAGTTTGTGGCACTTGCAGCAACCTGCGCCCCAGCACAGACAGTTGAGTGCTGCAAACTGGGACTCTCCTACCACTATGAGATTCAGTTAAGTGTTCCAGCCTACATGTAAGTTTTATCTTTTGAACGGCCACTGCTGTTACTGATATGGCCACTGCTTTTCTTTACTTTTCTTATTTTTCTATTCTTTATCCTGTGAATATGCCTGTTTCTACAAGGAAAATATTCTGTTTTGTTGCATCACTTTGATCTGAGTCAATCTCAACACTCCTATCACCAGTTTTTGCTGAATAATGCTAATATTTATATAATACCAACATAGTGCTTTACACATCAGAAGATATATGTACAAACAGAATAACAGACTAATTAAAAAATCAATCTAGACAAGGGAAAGGGCTGCCACAAAAGCTTACATCATATAAGAAAATACGGGTATACTACAAGGTAAAAGTGCTAGTTTGGTACAAAGTTTTGACTATCTTTGATTACAAAAAGAAGGTAATGCACATAAAGCAGAATAAGCCAACCTTGCAGCCTCTTTCTGTTTATGGTCACTTCAAGCAACATAATTGATGGACTGTTTAACAGTGACCATAAAAGGTTCATTGTCTAGGGCTTGCACTGCAATGTACTACAAAAGGTAGGTACTGCAAGATAGGTACTGCAAGGTACTACTTTCAGATGAGGCAACACAAATTAAATGGGAGTACCTGAATTTGGGAAGAGTCATATAGAAGAATCTGGGGTCAGTATGTAAGAATGATATACCTTTCACAAATACAGATATGAAATAAATGATTTATCATATAAACTGATACACTCACAGTTAACAATCAAACAATTATAGTATACTTTATTGAGAACAAAAATTAACCTTTACAAGATGGGTGTTTGCCAGTTATGCTTTTAACATTTAACTTCTTTTTAAAGAAAGAAAATAGGCTCTACACATCTTTAGTTAAAAGGTAAGATTTAAAATAGATATTTTGACAGGTATCCTTGCAGGGAAAACACAGAGAAGTACAACATCAATTTAACCTGTTTCTTCTTTTCCTAATTTCCCTTAAGGCCCATTAGCTGAAGCAGTGGTACTTATTCTGTTTCCTTTAACGAAATAATTTCACAGGTTTATTTACAAGACATTGCAAAAGAGTTTGGTCGACGGGAACATGGAGCATAGAAGAATAATACTACAGTATATTATATTGCCAGATTTTATATCTGAGACCAACTTTTTCGAAGGAGCTTTGAGAATGTTATATAACAATAGAGAATAAAATGCTGGAAAACTACAGAATTCCTGGCAAAATAAATGATAAAGCATACATAACTTCATTTTGTGCTCCTCCATACTGACATTATAACATAACTTCCTGTATACAGATATACTGTAGATAGAAATAAGGACTAGATCTGTTAGAGTACGTCCAGACGACGAGTACAATTCTTGTCCAATTCTACTATTTCATGTGGATTTAGGTCATTTTTTTCCCGCAGATTTATAGTCCAAAAACTAATTTTATTTATCCCTATGTGGTTTTGGATTTTGACACACGTCCAAAACGAACATATAAATGTTTTGGACATGTTTTACACAAGGTTTTTAGCCATCCCCATTAACCTCAATAGTAAATTGTCCATGTGGAACATGACAGAGGAATGAACATGTTCTAAGTTTTTTTTATGTTTAAAAAGCAACCAACGAAAATATGCGTTGTATGAACTACAAAGCATATTTTCTATTGAGGTAAATGGGAATGCTTTATTTTCAGTTTTAGATTAGTATTTCAAGCCCGAATTAGCGTGGATGCCAACTTGAAATACTCGTCCTGTGGACGTACAAAGAATAGCTTTCAACTTGTAGGGAACACTAAATGAAGACTAGTGATGAGCGATTACGTCGACTATCGTCATCGGGTCGATAGTCGATATCAACAATTATCAAGATGATTTCCGATAGTCGATAATAGATTATCGCCGATGACCATTAAAGTCTATGGGAGAGGAACAACACCTTCATTCTTACACCCAAACAGGGCTGGAGAAGCTGGAATTAACATCCACAACAGTCAAAGGGATACGGGCTACATCTAAGGCAACACACTTAGGTTATAAAAGCCACAGATAAAAAGTCACAGACCATTCACTATCCCTGTCTTGTACCAAAGCATGACCCTTAAACCTGCATTACCCACAAATTAAAAAGTGCCAGAAGGGAGTATTATTTGAACCATCATTTTACTTGAACTGGACATTGACTATCCCTGTCCTGGAATGCAGCATGATCCTTAAACCTATCTGACCCCCAGATTCAAAAGGGCCTGAAAAAGGGGTCTTTGAACCACCATTTTAGTTGAACTGGACATTGACTATGCCTGTCCTGGACCGCAGTATGACCGTAAAAAACCTGCATGACCCCCAGATTAAAAAGTGCCGGAAAAAGGAGTCTTTCAACCACCATTTTAGTTAAACTGAACATAGACTATCCCTGTCCTTGGCCACAGCATGAGCCCCAAACCTGCATGACCCACAGATTAAAAAGTGACGGAAAAAGAAGTCTTTCAACCACCATTTTAGTTTCACTGGACATTGACTATACCTGTCCTGTTCCGCAGAATGTCCATAAAATACCTGTCTGACCCCAGATTAAAAAGTGCCGGAAAAAGGAATCTTTCAACCACCATTTTAGTTGAACTGGACATAGACTATCCCTGTCGTTGGCCACAGCATGAGCCCCAAACCTGCATGACCCCAGATTAAAAAGTGTCGTAAAAAAGGAGTCTTTCAACCACCATTTTAGTTTCACTGGACATAGACTATCCCTGTCCTGGGCCACAGCATGAGCCCCAAACCTGCATGACCCCAGATTAAAAAGTGCGATGAAAAAGGAGTCTTTCAACCACCATTTTAGTTGAACTGGACATAGACTATCCCTGTCGTTGGCCACAGCATGAGCCCCAAACCTGCATGACCCACAGATTAAAAAGTGCCGGAAAAAGGAGTCTTTCAACCACCATTTTAGTTTCACTGGACATTGACTATACCTGTTCTGTACCACAGTATGACCAATAAACCTGTCTGACCCTCAGATTTAAAAAGTGCCGGAAAAAGGAGTCTTTCAACCACCATTTTAGTTGAACTAGACATTGACTATACTTGTCCTGTACCGCAACATGACCCTCAAACCTGCATGACCAACAGATTAAAAAGTGCCGGAAAAAGGAGTCTTTCAACCACCATTTTAGTTTCACTGGACATAGACTATCCCTGTCCTGGGTAACCTACATCTGTTCAAGTCTTCCTGTACCTCCCTTTTACAATTCAGAGGAATATTTGTATCAGCTATTTTGTACTTGCAAGTTTTTTAGTAGTTTAATTCTAAAAAACCCACTTTTTTAAAACAGGATGAAATCCCACCACGTCTTTGTTTCTCTTTTTTTTTAAATTGCATTAAACTGGTTGTCTCACTACAGGAATTGCTAGCTATGTAAAAGATCTTGCAAAAACAAGTCATTTTGCAATATGTGTCCATTTACAGTGCCCTTTCCCTATTCCCTGTTTCTGACAGCACTATCCCCCCTTGAGCCACTTTGAAAATTGTGAAGAACAAATGTCGTTAGAAACCACATATTTTAGAATAGGACCGTAGTCTAGCTGTTTTTTTTTCACAGCAAAATGCCCCCAAAAATTCAAAACATGACCCTTGAGCTACTTTTGACAATTGTGAAAAAACAAATTTTCTGTTAGAAACACATTTTTTATAATAGGACCTGTAGTATAGCTGCATTTCACAGCAAAATCCCCCCAAAAATTCAAAACATGACCTTGAGCCACTTTTGACAATTGTGAAGAACAAATGTCTGTTAGAAACCACATTTTTTAGAATAGAACCTGTAGCCTAGCTGCTTTCCACAAAAATGCCCCCAAAAATTCAAAACATGACCCTTGAGCCACTTTTGACAACTGTGAAGAACAAATGTCTGTTAGCAACCACATTTTTTAGCATAGGACCTGTAGTCTAGCTGCATTTCACAGAAAATGCCCCCAAAAATTCAAAACATGACCCTTGAGCCACTTTTGAAAATTTGTGAAGAACAAATGTATGTAGAAACCAAATTTTTTGAATAGGACCTGTACTCTAGCTGCATTTCACAGCAAAATGCACCCAAAAATTCAAAACTTGACCCTTGAGCCACTTTTGACAATTGTGAAGAACAAATGTCTGTTAGAAATCACATTTTTTAAAATAGGACCTGTAGTATTGCTGCAATTCAAAGCAACATGACCCCAAAAATTATAAAAATGACTTCTAGCCCCTGTTAAAATTGTGAGGGAGAAATGCCACTTAAAAGCCACATTTCGTTCCAAAGGACCATGATTATAGCAGTATCTCACAGCACCATGACCCCAAAACCATTGACAAGGCGAAAAATTTTAAAGATGAAGTGAGTAAATGGAATACGGTTTTTTCATGAAACCTTGCTGTCTTTTACAGTCTCCTCACAGCAAAACCAGCAAAAAAGAACTTTGGAACTGAGAATAAAAATTGCATTTAAAAAATGATCATTTTAAAGAAAAGTTGTCAAGAGGACCATTTCTGTTTGAAGAGGGAAAGTGAAGTAGACCGGCAACTAATCGGTGACCTCGGGAATTGGGGCCACAACATCATCAGAGAATCCATGCCTGATTCATCTTGATGAAAGTCAAACGATCCACATTATCTGTGGAAAGCCGGATGCATTTGTCTGTAATGACTCCTCCAGCTGTGCTGAAGGTCCGCTCAGATATGACGCTGGCTGCTGGGCAGGACAACACCTTTATGGCATGGCGAGCGAGCTTGGGCCATTCATCCATTTTGGATACCCAGAAGTCAATTGGATCCGGAACACATCCAAAAAAATCGGTGTTGAAACGCAGATAGTCGTGCACCATGATCTTAAGTTGGTCTCTGTGTGTTGTATGTGTGCCCTGCATTACATGCGTTGGTGAGGTGGTAAATAAAGATTGCCAGATGTCACCCATTAGGCTTCTGCCACCTTGCCGGCTGCTGCCGCTACGGCTACTTGGCACTCTACTGCTGTCACGTTGCTGACGTTGTTCCACCATGACATTTGAAGAACTTGAAGCAGACGAAACAGATGTCTCCAGTTGATCAATCAGCAAGGTCTCCATTTCCTTTATTTTACTCTCTATTTGAGTGGGTGGAAGGAAAGTGCTGAGTTTGGTTTTGTAACGGGGATCCAGGAGGGTGGCCACCCAGTAACTGTTGTTAATTTTGATTGCCTTTATTCAGGATCATGTTGGAGGAAATGGAGCATCCAAGCACTCATGTGAGAGATGGAGCCTTGATTTCCCAAGCCTCTGGGTCGAGGGGCACTAGCAAACTCATCTTCCTCATCTTCCTCCTCCGCCTCAAAATCGCGCCGACCTCTTTCCAAGGCAGGGATGTCGGTAGCATCGGTGTCCAGGAATACCTCCTCCTCCTCCTCCGCTTCCTCTGGCACAGCTGCAACACAGCCCTGACTTGCCTCAGATGATGCACCCTGAGAGCTGATGCGCTGCCTTGCACTAGCCCTGAACCCTGAACCATGCCTAATGAAGACCGATAAAATTGTGATACTGTCGGGGCCCTTTTGAAATTTGACCCGAGAGAAAGGCTCCGTGTCCGCATCTGTGTCCGTCTCCTCCTACATCGCTGGCGGGACCTGATGTTTCAGAGTGTCCAACGATCGTTCCAGAACTAAGATCACCACAAGGGTCATGCTGACAAGGGCATTGTCCGCACTGACCATTTTGATGGCTTCTTCAAAACTGGCAAGGATGGTGCAGAGCTCTTTCACCTGCCTCCATTCTCAGTGGCTCAATACCCCGAGGTCCGTACCGCTGCTTGTCAGGCCATGTGTCACTTCGTACTGCGTAATGGCATTGCGCTGCTGCCACAATCGCCGGAGCATATGGAGGGTGGATTTCCAGCGTTTTGCCACGTCAACAATGAGACGGTTGACGGGAGGCCGAGCTGACGCTGCAACGCAGCCAGGGGGGCAAAGCAGGGTGCAACGGTGAAGTGCGAACTCAGACCTGAGCCTTCCTCAGCAGGCAGTCCAGACTCAGTACGCTTTAGAAATTTCTGGACGACAAGGTTCATGACATGTGCCAGGAAAGGGGATGTGCTCCAGCCTACCGATCTTAAGGGTGGCCAGCAGATTTAGCCCCGTTATCGCCACCACCCTTGCCTGGCACAAGGTTCTTGTCCCCCAGCCAGCGCTGGGAACTCGTTGCGGAGAGCCACCCACAGCCCTGACCTGTGTGTGGACGGTCTCCAAGACAGATTAATTTCAACATGGCCTGGTTTCTCTGGGCCCGAGATGCCACCAGAGGACCTTTGGGGGAAAGAACCCTGCACCACCCTGCGGTTTTTTGAAGAGCGTGCGCCCGAGCCTGAGAGCCACCGTCACCACCAAGGCATCCACCCAGCTCCCCCCAGTGAGCTGTCACAGGATATAGGGGCCTTGGCCGTGCTTACTAATCCATGTGTCGGTGGTCAGATGGACTTTTCCGGACACAGATGAAGACAATGCGCTTTAAATTTTAGATGACACGTGGCTGGCCAGGGCAGGGACGGCTTTTCTGGCAAAGAAATGCCTGCTCGCATCTGGTATTAGGGGCGGGAAAGGGCCATGATGTGGCGGAACCCATTTGTGTCCACCAGACGGAAAGGCAACATTTCTAAGGCCAAAAGCCTGGCAATGCCAACATTCAGGCTTTTGGCTTTGGGATGGTTTGGATTAAAGTGTTCCTTCTGCTCCCAAACCTGGAAGACAGAAGGCTGGCTGTCAAACTGCTGGAAGGAGAAGGGGTAGGATGGGTCTCTGGTGGTGCTGGTGGTACTCGGGCGACGGTGGAGGCTGAAGCGCAGGCTGATCCCTGATAAATGACTCTGAGAGACATGGGCAGCTGAGGAACGCTTGGTGTTTGGGAGGAGGAGGAGGCGGAGACAGAGGGTGTGACAGTGGTTGGAAGCCCGGCATCGGTGTGGCCTTTTTTTTACCAAGTGTTTCCTCCATTTCACCTCAAGCATTTGCTGCATGTGACTAGACATGTTGGTGGTGGTTAAACACCTAAGATTCTTGCCTCTACTGATGCGTTTACAGCAAAGGCGGCATATGACATCGCTGGGTGAATCAAAGGCTTGCTCAAAGAAGGCCCAGGCTTGAGAGGTCCTGGACCTTTTTGGCGGCGATAAGTGAGGATCGGGTTTTTTCCGTGACCGTGGTTTTGGCGGAATCATATCAGCGGACTTCTGTCTCCGCCCTTTTCCTTTTTGAGGGGGACCCGTACTGACACTACCCCAATCGTTTTCCCCTCCTCGTCCTTTGATAAGCGCTCGCAAGCAAATTCGGGGAAAAAAGACAGGTTGGATCCGCAATGTCGTCATAAATCATCATCACACACGGGTGTCTTGGTCGTCCTGACATTCTGCATCCAGGAGCTCCCGGCTACAGGCAAGAGCACTGCAAGGCGTTTGCCGACCCCCCGGAATTTTGCCGATTGATCGGCTTCCTTCTCCTCCTCTGATGGCATCAGTAACTGGGCGTCAGAGCAGACAAAATCATCCTCTTTGGCCTTTTGATATTTTAACATGCCTTCTGACCCCAACCACATTTTGTCATCAAAGAGGTCTTCAGAAAATGGATTATCCACAGTGGGTACACAAATTGACAGTTGGGCTGCCTTCGCTTCATGTTGGACGGATGCTGATGATGCTGATGACGACATTTGTGGCCTGACGGTCCTGCAACCGACGATCCACTGGCTTGCGTGTTGTCGCCAGCACTGGAAGGAGCACCTTCTCTCGTACCTCTACCTCCATGTCCTACCCCCTTCTTTGCTCGCTTACAACCTGCATTTCGCTCCACGTTCAGAAAGATAAAAATTTGAGAAGGTATGGAAGAGTTTTGGAAAGTCTCTTATTAAAAGACGGCAAATCACATCTATTCTTAAATCCCTCTAATTTCCTACAGCCAACTCGCATTAGAAACTGAAATGTTTCTTGCGAATACCTGTGACATGCGGTCTGGTGGAAGAACCATAAGACAAAATCAACAGTGTTCTTCCTTCAGTCCCAGGGATTTACAACTGCCCAGTAGGACTAGGAATTGATAGTTTTCAACAAAATATCATAAAACTGTGCTATCTGCGCCAAACTAAGATTCAACGAGCCCAATAAAATTATTTAGAAGTTACACAGATAAGAAATTGTGTTTTTTGCAGCAATGACAAACGAGAACAGTTGCTAGAAAATTTTTCTATCAAAATTGTCGTACAACATGGCTATTTGAAAAAAAATAGGGACGCACCACGTGCAATACAGCTATTTAAAAACTATTCTTTGACTACAAAATTGCTGTATTCAAATTTAAGTGCAAGGTGGATCTATGAACAAAGCTGGCCTGCGCCAAAGTGAAAAAAAACACATATGTGAAATGTATACGGAAATAAAAGGTATTTTTTTCACCTATCAATACACCGCGGTGACTACAAAATTGCTGTATTCAAATTAAGTGCAAGTGGCTCTATGAACAAAGCTGGACTGCGCCAAAAGTGAAAAAAACACCCATCTGAATGTATACGTATAATAAAAGGTATTTTTGCACCTATCATACACCTGCGGTGACTACAAATTGCTGTATTCAAATTTTAAGTGCAAGGTGGCTTTATGAACAAAGCTGGCCTGCGCCAAAGTGAAAAAAATACCTATCTGAAATGTATATGGATAATAAAAGTTATTTTTTGCACCTATCAATACACCTGCGGTGACTACAAAATTGCTGTATTCAAATTTAAGTGCAAGGTGGATCTATGAACAAAGCTGGCCTGCGCCAAAGTGAAAAAAACACCTATCTGAAATGTATACGGATAATAAAAGGTATTTTTTGCACCTATCAAATACACCTGCGGTGAATACAAAATTGCTGTATTCAAATTTAAGTGCAAGGTGGATCTATGAACAAAGCTTGCCTGCGCCAAAGTGAAAAAAAATACCTATCTGAATTGTATACTGATTTAAAAAAGGGATTTTTTTGCACCTATCAAATACACCTGCAGTTACTAGAAAAAGTTCTGTATCCTAATATAAGTACAGGCTGAACAACATACAAGTAATATTTCACAAAAAACTGCAAAAAAGTGTTTATAATGACCATTGCAATGCGGGGTCTAACACAGTATGGGCTGAACAATATCCACTCTCTTTAAAGAGCCTGTCTGTCTGTCTGTGTTCGCCCGCGAGCTACGACCCCCTACTTCCCAGCGGCTGTACGCGCTATGATTGCTCTTTAATATTCTCAGCCTAAGTAACTAAAATTGACAAATCCTCTATTCTAGACCTTATATTCTAAATGTTCACAGCTAATTGCATAGTTGTATGTAGTGAACATATAGACCAGTTTGCTGAGCTGTTTTGAGAGAGAACCGAAGCACACGTCCTGCTCTTATGATACAACACACACACGAAGGCTGAACAGGAAAGGGATGTTCCGATGTAAAATCGAGGTTCATGTGATTTTCCAGCCAATCCGCAACCATACACATCTCGTCATTTGACGTCGCACACCAGCTCACCCTGCTCTAGGTCTATACAGTGCTGATTTGCTAGCAACCAAAATGACAGGGAAGCACTGAAAAATGGCGCAATTATTAATAATTATGCACAGGATTTTCACCTAAAATTATGATGGTAACTTGTGATCGAAAAAATGATCAATCATAAAAACGTGCCGATTTACATTTGTCGATAATAATCGCTCAACACTAATGAAGAAATTTTTAAAACATATTGCTTTGTTTATTTTTCTTTTTTGAGGAGATAAAAGTGATTTTTTTCAGCTGTGAATATACTCGGGTTCCTCTGGGTCACCGACCTACTCTGCCTTGCTCTCCCCTGCTGTTTGTCTTATCTGATAGCAGTGATGATGTCACTAGAACTGCTAGCAGCTTGAGAGCTTGACTGTTATCTCATAAAAGGAGACTAATTACTACTGTTTACTTTAGCTCTGAAGTTTCTCTGGACTTGAGAGTAGAAGATTTTTATCTAATATCGGTAATTATCAGACCTTTGAATCCAAGAGCTGATATGCTAATTAACCACAGTCTGACTAGGAAGAGACAGGAAACATGAAGAAAAGCTGCTCTGTGGAACAGCATGGAGAGACAACCCATTTAAGAACGTCTTTTGATTTTTACATTTTCTGGAGAATTTTGGTTTATGGCTATCACTAGAGATGGGCGAATCGATTCTCACGAAGTGGAATTCGTTTAGAATTTCAGGAAAACTTCGGTTCGGAACGATGGTCGAACTTTGGGGTACTTACGGTTGTGAACTGATGAGTGTGCTTTTGATGATTTATTAAAATGGCTGCGAGCACATAGGCGCTACATGGGGCAAGCACTCTGGAGGAAAGAAGGGCATAGACCTGCATGACATGTGCAGAGTGAAAGCCAATCAGAGACGGCGGGATTCGTGACTTCACCGCCCTCTATATAAGGACCGAGCGCGGCAAGATGGAGCTCACACTCCTTAACTGTTACTGACAGGGAGGTGCTGCCTGCGGGTGATAGCGCTTTTGAAGAACTGATTTTTTACCACAGCGATTTATGTGGGTGTCTCAGCTTGTCTCAGAGACTGTTCTACTGAATGTCTCTATTTCTGTTTTTTTGCGGTATTGGATCTGAAATCCAGTAGTGCGTTCCACTGCAGCTGCATATACATTCCAATATCCAAGTGGGATCTAAGCCAGTTCCTGTTGTTACTTTCATTTAAAGGAAACAGCGTTTTTACATACAAATACCACTTATTTTTTGGCTGCTCAATTCTATTGCGCAAAAAAAATTTTTATTTTTTTTTTTTTAAAAAAATCCATAGGGGTTAATTAAGCGTTGTTTTGCTGGTGTGCTGGAAAAATAAACCGTCTTTTTCAACGCCAAATATATATATTTTTTTTTGGTAGCCTAATTCACAAGCAAAGGTTAATTAAAATTTTATCTCTTGTTGTGTGGCGTAGAAAATACGCACATTGTAACGCTACAAAGTACTAGTTTGTGGTGGCTACATATTCTATTGCGCAATTTACATCCAGGGGTTAATTAAGCGTTGTTTGCTGGTGTGCTGACAAATAAAACCGTTTTTTCAACGCCAAATATATATATTTTTTTTGGTAGCTAATTCACAAAGCAAGGTTAATTACAATTTTATATTTGTGTGTGCGTAGAAATAAATACACCATTGTAAACACGCTACAATGCTACTTGTTTGTGGGGCCTCAATTCTATTGCGCATTTACATCCAAGGGGTTAATTAAGCGTTGTTTTGCTGGTGTGCTGACAAAAATAAACGATCTTTTTCAACGCCAAATATATAATAAAAATTATTTTTTTTTTGGTAGCCTAATTCACAAGCAACGGTTAATTACAATTTATCTCTTGTTGTGTGGCGTTAGAATAGAAAAACGCCCATTGTAAACACGCTACAAAGCTACTAGTTGTGGTGGCTCAATTCTATTGCGCATTTACACTCCAGGGTTAATTAGCGTTGTTTGCTGGTGTGCTGACAAAAAATAAACCGTTTCTTTTTCAACGCAAATATATATTTTTTTTTTGGGTAGCCTAATCACAAGCAAGGTTAATTACAATTTTATCTTTGTTGTGTGGCAGTAGAAAATACACCATTGTAACACGCTACAAAAAGCTACTTGTTTGTGGTGGGCTCAAATTCTATTGTCGCCAATTTAATCAGGGTTAATTTAAGCGTGTTTTGCTTTGCTGTTATTTATTATTTTTTTATCTGCTGTCAAATAAAACCGTCTTTTCAACGCCAAATATATATTTTTTTTTTTGCGTAGCCTAATTCACAACAGCATAAAGTTAATTAACCATTTAATCTCATGTTGTGTGGCGTAGAAAAATCACCATTGTAAACACGCTACAAAGCTACTAGTTTTGTGGTGGGCTCAACTTTATTGCGCAATTTACATCCAGGGGTTAATTAAGCGTTGTTTTGCTGCTGTGCTGACATAAACTAAACCGTCTTTTCAACACCGAAGATATTTCATTATTCTTGTAGCATAATTCACAAGCGGAAGGTTAATTAAGCCTGTTTGTTGCTTTTACATTTGTAAGTAAAACACACAGTGCTTGTAAAACGACAAATACATGTAAATTTTTCCTGGGCATTTGTGTGAGCGCAAACGTCTATATCCAAGGGTTAACCCAAGCTTGTTACGGGTCTTCATTTGGAGTCAAAAAACTAGGGTGTATATTTATCATATTCAGATAGCTTCATCAAACAGTTGTCTGTACATTTTAGAACAAACAGTATGTCAGACAGAGAGGGTGGCAGGCTCTGCAACTGCGGAAGTGGCAGTGGCACAAAACTTTTCTGAAAGGTGGCCCAGGCGCAGCACTGCAAGGGGACGTCGCAGCAGGGGTCACTCGGTGATGGCCGCAACTGCCTGCTGTCAATCTAGCGGCCGTTGTGTTGTCAGGCAACCCAAGGGTTCTTGATTGGTTGGGACTAGGTCAATCTCTTCCTCCCAGGATGACATCTGACATCCCCAGCCAAGAGTCGGTGGGAAACTCAGGACACAACACTTCGTTGGCACTGGCCCCCGGGAGGGGTCAGCGGACCTCATCCTGTCCTCATGCCCGCCTCTGTCCCATCAGTTCTCAGACAGGGATCTACTATTGTGGTAAGGGCTCAAGCGCCAATATATAGCGAGATGAACAATTGAGGAGGGCGAGTCAGCAGCTACTTAGGCAGCGGAAGAAATGGGGCAATATCCCCAGCTTCTTGCAGTAGGCGGCATAAGTATTGATGTGGAGAGTGGATGGGGAGGTCATGTTGGTGAGAGGTCAGACCTCGGTCTTACCATGACCGGTGATGAGGACAGTAGTGAATGATGAAACACAAAACGATGATGATGTAGCCGACCGCTTGGGAACGGCGGGTGAAGCAAGGGGCTTCATCATCGTCAGGAGAGAGGGCGTGTCAGCTTGCGCCGTCAGGCTAGCGGCGCAGCCAGCAGTGGGTTAGTGTGGCAGTGAGTCAGCAGGGTGAGCAGCAGTTGTGAGGTCGGGTGCCAAGCGGGCCACGGGGTTGAAAACCCGCTTCGCTGGTCCAAGGACAGTAGCGGCACAGGGGCGACTCAGCGACGGCAGCGGCGGCAGTTAGTTCATCAGTGCGGAGCGTTTGGCGGTAAAATCAGTACTCAGGCGGTGGGGGTTTTTTAGGCAGTTCTTTGGCTAAGACACCGGAGGAGACGAATATGGGTTTATGTTGATTCTGTGGGCAGAAAGTGAAGCGTGGCCAGGAGCTACGTTGGCAACAACGCTGCGTCAACACATGCAGCGGTCACCTCGAGTGGCATGGGGAGAAGAACGTGGTCCAGATGGTGGTGGTCCATACATGCGCTGCAGCAGCCACAGCGGCCTGTGCACGCATGCCATTTCAGCCGAGTCAAGGCTCCACCACCATCTGCAGAAGGCAGCTGTTTCTCTTTGACATCCTCTTCCGGTCCAGATGCTCACTGCTCCTCGTACTCAGCGCCAGCAGTAGTCAGAGAGGCGGATTGTAAAGAGACAACAGTATGCGTCCAACCATCCTAAGGGTGCAGCAGCTGACCGTGTTGCTCTGTCCCATGTTGTTGGTACTGCAGCTCCCTCCCTTTCCAACATGGTGGACTCTGCACAATTCAGAGAACTAATGGCTTGTCGCCGAAGCCGAGATGGAGAGTTCCAAGACGTAAATTTCTTTTCAAAAAGGCACAGTAACCAGCACTTCTTAAATATGGTAAAACGAAGTGGGCCAGTCCTTGAGCTTATCGGTTTGTTCCAAGGTACACGCCCAGCGCGGACGTCCTGGAGACTGTAACTTACCGGTACTGGGGACAGTACATGTCCTTTACGGCCGCCACTGGGTGATAAATGTGCTTCCTGCCAGGCACACCAACAACTTGTGGAAAGGAGACCGCCGCTTTTCTCACGTTGTACAAACTGCTGCTCTGCGGACAATGTCGCCTCCTTCTCCCCTCCATCCACCAACCACAGATCCCAGCATCCACAAGTACTGGGCTCCATATACCACATGTGTAGGACAGCGTGTCACGCAGTTCTACACATAGCTTGCCTCGAGCGAACGAAGTCACACAGGGGAGGAAACTGATCCGGTCATGCAGCAAGAAATCGATAGTGTTGCTTTCTCTCCGCGCCCACTGCAAATCGGAACCATGGTGACGGAAAAATGGGAGGAACATGGTGGTCAGCGCTTCGCACATCCGAGGAGGGATGTCCATGCGCCTGCATGGCGCACGTGTTCAATCTGCGTTGTAAAAAGGTTCCTGAAGTCTTCCCCACCGATCTTACAGAACATTCTGAAATGGCCAGGAAATGTGCATGCACTTTTATCCTCGTACAAAGCAGGAAACACCCTCCTCGAGTTGTAGCGGTCAGAACGGCCTCCCCCCAACTCGCTATGATATGCGATGTTTCCACCACGTGGAATTCCAGCCTGCACATGTTGGACCGACTGTCTATGAACATGAGAAAGGCCATTAACGTTTTTTTGATGATCAGGCAGACGAGTAATCCCCTGTTGTAACTTTGATGTCGCCAGTGGCAGCTCATGCGTGACACCTGCCATTTGTTGAGGCCATTCGAAGGAGGCCACGTTATTTGTCAGTGCCACGGACTACGGGATGAATAACGTCATTCCACTGCTTCATGTCCTGGAAACAAGATGCTGAAAATCTGTCTGGGCTGGGACTGGAGATGTGGCGACTCCATCTCGTGGGCCACATGAGTCCGGTGGGACTGATATGGAGGAGGAGGATGGCGGAGGGACATTGGAGCAGAAGCATTGTCTGGTGAAATGAGTGGATTTTCTACCAGGTGACAGAGGAGGAGGAGCAGGAGCAGCTGGAGGAGGTGGATGGAGATGAGAGAAGACGAGGCTGACCGAACTCAAGCACCGTGGCAGTTTACAGTGGAAATGGAGGCTGGAGGCCCTGGAGTACACTGTGCAGATGTCCCGCAGCATGCTTATTTGCCTGGCTAGTGTCAGGCGAATGAGTAAAGCATCCGGCAGAGGGATGACTTCTGGCTCTAAACACTATAGGACCCTCGCTCCGGTCCAAAATGGGAAGGGGGGGGGGGCCTTTATCCCAGCTATTGAGAGGGAAGACAAACTCAAATACTTACTAGGGAAATACTCCGTAATCAGTTGTGCCGCTGGCCTATGTGCGGAATCAGTCCCTCCTCTGACCAGTCTGACCGGGGGGTTCCTCAGCGCTCACATACCTACTGCCGCGGCTGCTGGGGGAAGTGTGGGGGGGTAGGAGAGTACCAGCTCCATCAAGCAGTAACCTAAGTCGGGAGGTCACTAATGAGCAGTTCCTTCACCCGGCCTTGTGAGGAGGCAGTCACCTGCAGCAGCAGCAGCAGGACATGGTGCATTCACGGAACCAACAAGTAGTGGCCTACTTGGACAGCACCCTGGCCACCACAGTTAGGAGATCCGCTGGAAATACTGGGCAGCAAACTGGTTGTGTGGCCGCTAGCTTGCCGAGTTTGCAGTGGGAGAGTGTCCGCCCGGCCAGTAGTGTGGCTTTCAGAGCGGGTTGTTCAGTGCGGCGGGGGCCTATCGTTACCCAAGGAGATACCGCTTGTTCCACGGGAATGTATGAACGACTGACATTTGTCAAGGATGAATTCAGGCGTGGATCGGCAGGATTTCCACAACACCATTGACTTAGGCGTCAGTCTGGGTTCCAAAACTACCTGGCTCAGCCACTTATTCTGATGCCGCCCACCCGCCTGATGCACACATCTGCTGTAGTTTCTCCATCTGCATACCACCGTACTTTACCAGGGACTTGTATTGGCCACCCACCTCAAAACACTCTGTCATAGTTGCCACTCTATGTGCTCAGGCTGCTGCTGCTGCTTGCTGTTCCGTGACATCCAAAACTGTGTCATCTGTGCCCACTCTGCGGCCTGGGTTACTGTTTTGCACTCCAGAATGTATTGTGCACTCTCGGGACCTCAAGCTGTTGCTCCTGTATCACCTCCACTCTCTGTACATTGTGCCACTGCACTGACCTCATGCTGCTGCCGCCGTGACCTCCGCTCTCAGTCATTGTGACGCCTCTGTGGCCTTAATACTATTTTGCCACCTGCAGAATGTCATTGTGCCACTTATGACTCTCATGCTGCTGCTGTGGACTCCTGTCGTGCCCTCAACACTGTGCTTTGTGCCACTGTCTGACTCATGCTGCTGCCGTGGCTGCTGCCGTGGCCTCCACACTGTTTATGGCCTACTCCTGTTTTTTGCCACCTCCAGAATTTGTCATTGTGCCACTGTCTGACCTCATGCTGCTGATGGGATGCTGCCGTTGCCCTCCACACTGTGTCATTGTGCCACTGTCTGACTTATGCTCTGCGGTTGCTCTGCCGTGCCCTCCACATTGTTCATTGTACCACTCTTTGGCCTACTCCTTTATTGCCAGCTCCAGCATTTGTCATTGTGACACTGCCCTGACCTTCATGCTGTCTGCCACCGTGACATCCACACTGTGTCAATTGCCACTCTGCGGCCTGGTACTGTTTTGCATTCCAGAATGTCATTGTGCCACTGTCTGACCTCATGCTGCCTGGTTTGGCTGCCAGCCGTCACTCCACCACTCTGTCACTATGTGCACATGAGCTCTCAGTGTTTTTTTTCCAGCTTTTGCTGCCAAGACTTATCAGGGCTTTTTTTTTTTTTTTTATTTTAACGTTCCTGCTTCAGTTTTGCGTCAGTTTTGCCCCATAAGTAGCCCAGGGCATCTTTTATAGTTTGAAGCGATTCTAAGAGCGGCGGCTGGTCATGTGCGTTGTCATACTAAACACAAATTGTTATGAAGACCAAACAAGCTCCCTCTGCATATTTAAAGCATGGCATCAAGGTTTCTACAGCACCTTGCAGGCTCTGGGCAGCCTGGAAATAGTGTTTTTTAAAACGTGATGATTCGTGATAAGTTAAATTCGACCGAAAACGAATATTTTTTGACGGAAAATTCGGCGAAGTGACCGAACCGAATTTTTGAGAAATTCGCCCATCTCTAGCTATCACAGCTCATCTAGAACAGAGTTATTGTTCCTTTTTTGCATTGATTACAGATATAGTTGAGGTACAGTGAAAGTTTATGTGATTACCTGAATGTTCTTAATACTATAAAATAGGGATAACAAAGCACAGACATGAGTTTGGTAATGTACATGTATCAAGTGTTACTTTTAAATGCTGTATCAAATACTATATTTGCGGGTTATGTTATTAACTGATTAACACTCATAATGTCTGTATCTTTCTAACTTAGTTGTGGGTGTTAAGTTTTTAACATTTTAATTGTTATTTTCTTATTTCATATAGTGGCAGGTGCATATGTTTCAGGAATCTGTTACGATTAAAAGCCGAGCTTGTGATTTACTCGTGTAATCTATTGTTCCAATGGTGAAAAAATAACTGTATGGATTTTTACATTGATAAATTAAGCTGAAAATTCTAATTTCCAAAGGTTCTGGATTTACCACATTTTGTTGATGTAACAAAACATTAACCACTATAGGCAAGGAAACTAAATAACTCTACAAATTAAAGAAATATTGAAACATCATTTAGGACACTGGTTAGGTACAGTTTGGGATGTAATCTACTGTGGTGCTTAAAATTCTGTGAACACTTCAGAATTTTCTATATTTCTGCAGACATTTGACCTAAAACTCAATCAAATCAAAGAAATAAGTCAAACATATTAGACTTTTCCATCAATTTATTCAGGAAAATTATGTAAAATCACATATTTAGAAGTGGCAAAAGTATGTGAACCTTTGCTTTCATTATCTGGCATGACTATTTGTTGTGTAGTATAATGTTGTACTGTGGTAGCCATAGAAAGTAGTAGAAGAGTGAAGAAATCAGGCGATACCTTTTTTGAGGCTAAGAATATTTGATGGTGCGCTTTCGAGAGTACTAGCTCACTTCTTCAGACATGAAGTTATACAATAAACTGAAAATTCACAGACTTTTTATACACAAAAGACATGGATCTTCAAAGAAACTTGTAATTTATTTGTTGTATAGCAATAAGTGCATTTAAATGTGTCCAGCAAATGTTGATTACTCCTGCATTAGCTTGGAAATTTAGCCCATTCCTTCATGAATGGTAAGTTTTCATCTTTGAACTGCTCGCTTTAAATTCCTTTTCAAAATTTCTATTAAATTAAGGTCAGAGCTTTGACTTGGCTATCCCAAAACTCTAGCTTTATTTTTCTTTAACCATTCCTTGATAGAATGTCTTGTTCGCTTAAAGTCATTATCTTGCTGTATGACATACATTGCCTTAAGATTCAGTTCATGGACATATGTTTGAACATTTTTCAGTAAAATATTGATTGTATAATTCATAATTAATTGTTATGTCATTGCTGCCTCAGATGCATCAGAACAGGGCCAAATCATGATGTTACTAACACTGTGTTTAACAGATGTTATGGGGATTGTTTGCTGGAATGCAATGCTTTCTCCTAATTATAAGGACCTGTTAGGGGGGCACGAGAAGACACAGATGAAGTGAGGCCCTGACGCTAGTTCCAACCTCTGTCCCTGCCTCTTGGGGTACCCGACTCCTTACTAGGTCTGCCCCAACCAGAAGACTGGGCACTACTCTGAGCAAAGTGAGACACAGGATGCAGACAAACAAACACAGACCAATCAGGGAAAGTCAGATAGGCAAGGTCGGCAACAAACGGGTAACGCAGTAGAGAATCAGGTGACAGGAGAATAACCAGAGTCCAAGCCAGAGTCAAAGAACACAGAAGAATCCAATATGAAAACAAGTGAACTATAGGTAGAGGTAACCATATAACAGGCAAGAAAGACAGGAAGCTGAGACCCTAAATAGGGAACAGGAGAAGGTAGAATAGAAGTGATAGGAGAATGGAAGTGTCAATCAACAAAGGAACAGGTTAATCCAAATAGTGCTGGAAGATTCCTGGCCAAGGGCATTGATCAGAAATCAATTAAGTATACACAGCTAGCAGACAGAGTTCACACTCGAAAACGTTATGTCAAAAACCATGGTTTTCATTGCGACGGCCGTGGCCGGCGACTAGAGATGGGTGAATCGATTCTAACAAAGTGGAATTTGTTTAGAATTTCAGGAAAACTTCGGATCTGCACGAAGTCGAAGTTTGGGGTGATTCGCGGGAACGAAGCGTGTTTTTTATTGCTAAAATGGCCGCAAGCAAATGGCGTGACATGGGGGAGAAATCTGGGAGGAAGAAAGGAACACCCTAAATGACATGTGCAGACATAAAGCCAATTAGAGACCGGCGGGCTTCTGTGACGTCACAGCACTATTAGTACGGACGCCAAGCTTGTTCCTCAAACTGCTCTCATTGTGCCCTGACATAAGGGGTGCTCACAGCAGAA
>JAODAL010034013.1:0-44831 GCA_025379985.1 Phyllomedusa bahiana | reverse complement strand
TTTTCCCTGCAGTTTTGTCTTAATAATGATTTTTTTTTTTCGTGTATTTTTTTTTTTTGTGTGTTTTTTAAAAGATGTTAAAATGTGGGGAGAAACGCCCTCTTATTTTTTTTTAAAGGGGAGTGGCTGTATACTGATTCTCGTGCCTGTAAAGGGGGAGGGTTTGCCCAAAAAGTTGCACGCCGGGTGCGCGCTAGTCCCTCATTGCGCCATTTTGGCTCTGGGCCCTGGGTCTCCCAGATTGATGCTGGACTTTTGTTAAATTTTTTTTGGATGAGGGGGAGGTGCAACCTAAGCTGAGTTATGTTTTTACCTTCGTATTTTTTGTCATGCTGATATCCGGTTGAAGCCTAAAAAGGGGATGTCATTTTAAAAGTGCTTCATTAAAGTTTTTGAAATTTTACCTGGGTCCAATATCTCTTTATAAATTTTGTTTTGGGGGGTTGGAGCCCCCGGCTGTGGAACCCGTTTAGCATCCCCGCGAAACAAGTTTTTTGGGTTTTTTGTTTTTCCCTTTGGAAAAGTCTTTCCCTGAGTTTTTCCTGGACATGTTGGTTCTTGTTTTTGTTGTTGGGGATTCTTGTTCTGTTTTGGCCCCCTGGAGTTTTGTTTTCTTTCAGTTTGTTGGATTTCATTTGTTTTTTGTTGAGGATTGTTTTGCCCCTTGTCCCTTTGGATTAACTTTTATTTTAGATATTCTTTTGGGAAAAACTGTTGTGTTTTTGCTCTATGTTAATATTTTTTATAATACAGTCTGTTTCGAAAGAAACTTGAGATGTTTACAAATGTTGTTGGGGTTTTAAAATTATAGCATAGTCTTGTAGTTGCAAACACCCCATTTATTGAAATTAAAAATAATTGCAAAAAACAAAATTCTAAATGGTTGCAGAATATTTTACTTCACCTGGGAGATAAAAAGAAAGGTGGATTTCCATTTGGCACCTACTTTTAAGTGAAATATCGAAAAGTGTTGTAGTTATTGTTTGTAATTATTTTATCCAATAAAATTGGTGACTCAACTTCCAAACCCGCGCTTACATTTACGAGTCATAAAACTATATACTTTGGGTTCCATTTGTTGCCCGTTCAACAAGTGGAGCAAATGGGGGCAGTTTTTTATATTCTCATTGAATCGATTAACTGAAAAAGTTGCACAGAATGGTAGATAAAGAAAAAGATCGGTCTGAAAATTTTGCTTATTTTCTTGGATTTTGTCCAGTCCAAAGTAAATGAATCTCAGTAACTGTCAAGTTCTGTGCTTGGTATCATTTAATAGAAATTGTCTTAAGGCCGAAAATAGTCTTTACTATGTATCCAGCTAGAAATCCGTAATAGGTTATGGATCCTGGCACTCGGCAAGTGTAAAGTGCCAGTGGGATTCTGTTTAAGACGCTTCTGTCCGCGCTTTGTGTATTTGTCCGCCTTCCTTAACTATTGACTAGCACACCTTCACTTGAAAACCGGGCAGAAGATTGTGCATGTGTCATGTTTTTCAGATGCCGGCGGTGTAAAATCGTCCGGATGTTATCTGTCAGTGTAGACTACTGGCGGATTTTTTCTATCAAGTCTATGTGGATGTTTGACAGTCGGTTTTTAGATGGTTTCAAATCCCAAAAAAGTCTGAAAATCCATCTGAAAATCTTGCCGTGTGGACATACCCTTAAATTCGAACAAGGATTCCAGCAATCTATATGGGGCCTCATGTATGAAAACTGTGTAGGTGTAAGACTTTCTTTGTTGCCCGTAGCAACCAATCAGAGCGCCCCTCTCATTTCATATAGTGCTCTGAAAAAATGAAAGGGGAGCTTTGATTGGTTGCTATGGCAACAAAGAAAGCCTTAGACCTTAGACCTAGACAGTTTTCATACATGTCCCCCATAGTTTCTTATTGAGTCTATAACACAGCTTTAGCTGTTCGTGTAACTATTGTAGCTTTGACATGAAAAAGAAACAGCATGAATAACATAATGGACAACGATCTGTTTTAAAACTACTGACGCTTCATTTAATCCTCCATCCAATTTACTTATTCAAGGAAAGTAAACCACCTCTAGTTATGGAGTTTCTTCCATGTCTTAGGATAGCACAGAATTGTAATGCTCCTAAATGTGTAAAATGAGTCATTCCATGAAAAATTGTTTGCCAGCATTTCGTCCTTGCGCAGATTTTCTATTAAGAATCTATATTTTCCTCAAATAAGATAATGAAAGCGGAAATAGGTTAAATAGGCCCTGCTTCATCTATCAGAAAAATGTGGACAAAGCAGATTTTCACGGATCTGCTCGTCTTTACAATATGGACCTTATGTAAAAGCTCCTTATGGTTTCATTTCTTGTAATAATGTAAGTATATTAATAATCTTTATACAGGGCCAACATAATCTGCAGCACTTTACAATACAGAAGGTATATGTAGAAACACAATTAGAAGTTAAAACTAATTAACAACTCATTAAATAATGTAATAATAATAATCTTTATATAGCGGCAACATATTCTGCAGCACTTTACAATTTAGAGGGTATACATACAGACATTACACATTAAAAAGTACTTACAGATGAGACACATGATGTGAGGGCGCGGCTCGTGAGAGCTTACAATCTATGAGGGTGTGGTTGAGACAAAGGGTAAGAAGTGCTAGGTTTACAATGGTCCAGCCAAGTGTCATAAATATGAGGTGGTTTACATAAAAGTTGGGTGAACCTGCCACCCCGACAGTACATCTATATACAGATAAGTGCCTGGGAGTGCCCTAGTGTAGAGAGTGACAGATGTGTGTGATAGCAGGTGGGGGTTAGCAACTAGGGATCTTGGTAGGCCAGACTGAGAAGATGTGTTCTCAAGGCACTGTTAAAACCATGGGGGTTGTGAGTGTGCCTGATCGCCCGCGGTAGAGGTGTGAGGCCCCAAGAGCTTACAATCTACGAGGAAACAGAGATGACACAAGAAGTAAGTGACATGGCTTATCTGTGAATTGTACATTACAGAAAACATTAGACAATTCAAAAAATGTAATATGAAGGTTTGGATTGGGAAGAACTATGGGAAATGCTACTGCCTGATGGAACTAGGGAAACATGATTCATTTTGAAATGTAGTATGAATATTTTCCTTCTTTTTAATGAATATCCATTGATTATGGTCCAAGACTGTACTGGTAAGTTAATTGATGTCACTATTATATGGCTCTAACTTGTGAATCTGTAGTTCCCGCCCACTTTCACAGGCTGTTATATGAGTGCAGCTTGCAAGGTTGGTGTGTTTTTTTATTTCTTTCTCTCTGGATAACCCAATGAGAGGCTTGAATTTGGCTCTATTGAGAGGTAAAGATTGCGTAGGACCACCCGACCTGAGATCACGTTGTAAGTTTGTGGGTGGCTTAAGCATTTTTTGATCAAAAACATGTGAACTGAGAATCTCAAAGTTTTTTTTCTGTATTTCCCTGACACTGGTAGATTAGACTATGAACTATACTGGGGTAACTCTAAACGTTCACAGTTTAATAAATATTAAAATTATGGCCGTGTTGAAACGGCTTATTCCCGACGGAATTGTGAGCCGTATTGAGCTCACAAATCCGCCGTGAATAAGGGGCGGGACGGGGGCGTACGCGCCATAAATAATGTTCATGTCACTTTCTCCCCCCGCGGCGGGGAGGAGCGACGGAATCCACTGTTCTCTATGAGAGCAGTGGATTACCGTAATGCCTCCGACGGATTGGCGCCGTTCTGAAGCGCAAATCCGGCACGGAGTATGGCGCCAATCCGCGGCAAAATAAGCCGTGTGAACGAGGCCTATATCTCAAGGCAATACTAATAACAAATATATTATGATTTGATTCATATGATACCCAAAACATAAACACTCTGGATGCATCAATTTTACCCTTGAAGGCTAGGTTCACACGGCTTATTTCGGGGAGTATTTACGCCCGCACATACGTCCCGACAGACGTGTCAAATACGTGTCACAAAGTGTGGCGCGTATTTCGCGTCGTAAATACAATCCCCATTCTTTACTATGGGGATTTACATTGTGAAATACGCCTCAATAAGTGACAGGGGACTTAATTTTACGATCATATTTACGGACGTATTTACACCCGCAAATACGTCGTGAAAATACGCTTCGTGTGAACGACGAGGGGTATTTTACATTGGAATCATCGCTAATCTAATTGTTCATTATTTGAAACGTATATCGGGAGGTATTTGCGGACGTAAATACGTCCGTAAATACGCCCCGAAATAAGCCATGTGAACATAGCCTAAGGGGTTGTCTCACTACATTGATTCATCTTACCTAAGTCCTGTTTTCTTGGTTTCATTTTGAATTCAGGGGCAGATTACTGGCTTCTACTAGGCTGCAGTAGAAGCCAGGTCTGTAGCTATAGCAACCAGCGTTGGTAGTTTATCATGAGAGAGTAAACAGGTCTGTAGCTATAGCGACTTGAGGAGCTGATGTAGCCCATACAAGAGGGGATATCTAGGAATAGGTAGGAAAATTTTAATGGAAATATATTACAAAGTGACTTGTTTTTGCAAGATCTTTATCATTAAAAGCA
The DNA here is from genome assembly GCA_025379985.1 of Phyllomedusa bahiana. NCBI lineage: Eukaryota > Metazoa > Chordata > Amphibia > Anura > Hylidae > Phyllomedusa > Phyllomedusa bahiana. Next base: position 40,265 of record JAODAL010034013.1, on the reverse strand, counting down.
ATCCTAGTAGTGAGACAACCCCTTTAAAGTTAGGACTGTGATGTGAAGTACACATCTTGTTTTAGGACCTAAGTCCCAGAAGTTGGTCTAGTGCAATGGTGCACAACATGTTGCTGGAGCCACATGTAGACCTCAGTTCACTCCTGTGCGGCCCTACCCACCAGGAGACAAACATGCTTTGCCTCTTTCCTTATATTTCAGAAAATAATTTTCATCTTTTGACAGCTGCATTCAACTGTTGGCACTGTTATGGAAAAGAGACCATATCTATGTATTGCTCTCTTTAGTTATAGTTTTGAAACAGTCACTTCTATAACCCCCAAAAACTGCATTAAAAATAGGTACCTCATATTCTCTTAAAGGAGTACCAAGCAGAGGACCCGCATTCTTATCTCTGGTAGTCCCTAAAGTGAAACCAAGACCTTTTATCCATTTTGGGTATTTATAATGTTAGTACCATAAAGGTTTCATATGGGGAATACCCCTTTAAGATTTACTGTGGCCTCTGGCAGAGGTACAATATGACAATGTGGCCCGTGCTTGATTCTATGGGGAGAATCTAGTGGGGTAAAATCAAACACAAAGGGAACAGCTGAAAGTATTGTTGCTATGGGCAATGACATTGGCAGAAGATGAGATGGTCAAGCAATCCAGAAGAGGTTAGTAGATGACATAAAGACAGAAAGTACAAAGCATGATGCACAGATCATAGTCAGAGGAGCCACTGTTTTGTGAGATTCAGCAGTATATGCAGTCAGTATGAAGCAGAAGAGTCAAACCAGGAGTCAATTTTAAAATGGAATAAAATAACAAGCACTGAGGACAGGGCATTGCCTTTTTACATATTGCACCTTACTCTTTTACAAGCACCCACAAAAAATATGGTGAAGAGCTGTTTTATGTAAAACCTCCTAAAAAAAAAAAACAAGTGGGAACTACCTCTACCTGGAGAAAAATGGTTCTCTCTCCAGAGGTGACAAAAACTGTGAAGCTGTGAAAGAGCCACCTCAGGAGCTGGTCACAGCAGGAATAGGTGAGGGCTTCAAAACAGACTTAGACAATATTTTGTAACAAAATAATGTTAACACTTATGTAGATGCATAACATTCTTATTTTGAATGTTTATCCATTCTGATTACTGCTTCAGAAGTGAAATGTTTCCTGTTGCCAGATTGGTTCATGCTTAAAGGGGTTTTGCCATGAAGTAAAATTGATGTGGGAAGCTTGCAAATAAAATAACAAACATTTTCACTATCCATTATTATTAAAAATTCTGCACTGTTTTTGTTTTAGCCGCTCCTTTAGTGATCCATTGTTTACAGTTCGTCGCCAGGGGATATGATCAGGGCTGAGAGCTCCTCAGTCCTGGACGCACATGCTCAGACATCACCTCTCTTCTCAGGCAGCTACTGAGTGTTCAACCTCAGGTGCTGTCACTCCTGTCCTCTGTACTCCTTAGTAATTAGTCAAACAGTGCAAATAAATAAAAAAGAAAACTCAATGAGGTCTGTGCATTGATAAAAAGAAATAAAAATCCACAGGTTTGGTTCCTGCAGGGATTTGAACCTAGGACCCTCGTGCCTGGAGGCAAAAACTTTACCTCTCAGCTACTCACAATGCTTTACATGAACAGACCTATCTTTGACTACAAAGTGGAAAGGCCTAGTGATGTCATCCTGCTGGGTCACATGATATGCAGTTCAAACAAATCACACACGTCTCCTTCTGAGCACACAGAGCTGAAGAGCTGGATGCAGGAGGTATGAAATTAGATTGTGACAAGATCCCTCTAATGAGTTCCACATTTCTTTGGATCAGTAGAAGGAAACAACGTTTGGAAATTGCCTACACCCCCTTCCTTCTTTTCACAGATCCACATTTTCCTTTCACCTTTAGTTTATCTTGATGGACATATGCATTTTTCTAGTATAATAATTCTATAGGTGGCTAGGTGCCTTGAGCATGCACCATCCAGCTTTGCTGCAAACCCTGATGGTGGCAGCTCTGACAACGAGCAGGATGTGGTACCATAAGTACTTGTAACAAGAAGGTCTTTAAAAGTTGAGCCTTTTTCATGTATGAATTTGAAGCACTAGCTAGCTTTGAGGCCACTTTGCATGTAGAATGATATGTAAACTGTGAACATTACCCCCTGTATCATTCTGATATTTTGGGATTCTAAATTCCATCCCTTTAACAATATACACGGCTTATTTTACCCTCTGCTACAAGGTAGCTTATAAAATACAGACTAATGTAAAGCAACTCATTTACGGAAACAAATATCATGTTTAACAGTCCCTGTTGCATTGAAAACATTTAGCTCACAAATCACTTGTCAAAATCTTGCAATTCATTTCACACTCTTTATTTATATTTTCTTATTAGCTCCTGAAATGTACATTCTGATGAAGGAAGTACATCTGATTTCTAGAAGCTTATTATTTATCAGGCTTAATTTGAAGTTTAAGTAAAGCTTTTAATTTTCCAAAGAAGAAATGCTGAGCTCATATTGGATAGAGTTATGATTTTATCTCCAAAGCAATGCATAATTGCCTCTAGTAGAACATGTCCTAGGTTGAGCAATGAGGATGAAGAACATTTACCACTTACCCTTCAGGCAGGTCAAGGCAGTGGAATTCCTTTGAAAGTTTTCACTTGCTGCCGTTGCATTTAATTGCAGGTTGATTATTCACTACTTTTTGTTAGTTATTACCAAAACTATTTTCATTATCATATTTCCTCCAGTTCTTTCCACATTATGGGTTATCATTTATCTTCAGTTTTAAGACAATGCATGTGATGTTGCTATATTTGCCAAGCACTGGTGCTAAAGGCTTCAGCTGGATACACTGAGTTTCTCTAGAGTAGTGCGGAGGTCAGGTCACCAAATAGATCTAAGAAGCCAATTTCATGACCTTATTTTTGTTCTTCGCTTGCCAGATATGTAATATACCCTAATTTTACCTTTTTATTAAGGTACAAATCTGCATACTTGGAAAGATCTTCAACTTGACTAATACTACTTTAGAGCAAGACTTTTTTCCATTAGCCAGACTCCTACTACACTAAAAGGTTGTCTGCTTTGGACAATCTAACTTTGTTAAAATTGTTTGGGACTCTAATGATATGGCAGACAGGTATTTTGAAAAAGGGTCCGACTGATATGGTGCAAGATAAGAACTGGTCATAGGGGGGCAACATGTTTTAGCTATATGGGACCCTGAAATTACTTATGGCAGCCCTTACTACAGAACACTACACCACATGGGGAAACATTACACACTTTCAATTGCTATCCATAGGCTGTTCCTAAAGTGCATGGATGTGGAGATCCTCAAAAGTGAGAAGTACTTTTTGCAGTTGATAGAGAAAAGTAAAGAAGGAACAATCTTACAGCAGAATTCCATGGCAAGGCATGGGTTTTCTAAACTTCTCAATGGATAGTGTGCCCAAAACTAGGAACCAGAGAGGAATCAGATTTAAAATAGTAGAGCAAAAGTCGGACGGAAAAACTTGATGCACCATAAAATCACGGCATAGAAAGTTATCTCAAGGTTTCCAATGCTTTTCAATGGCTTTGGTTGTGATCTTATAATGGTCATCAGAAAACCATGATTTCACCTTCAAATTAGACTTTGCTACATCCATAAAAGATGTAACTGGTTAACAGGTAAGACAGAATTTAAAGTTACAAAAGCACAAAACGGAACAGTTGCTACTTTAGGCAAGTTTCCTCACAAGTAATCTCAAAATAAGAACATTTTGAGTTTTAACATGAGCATGAGCTATCAATCAATCTGAATTTCTATAAGTGTGTTTAGAATTTTATATTCTGTACTAGGTAATGTGAGAAGTTTACCATTGTAAACCTATCGACTTATTTTGGAGTCATCAGAAATTATGTAAAATTTATTTGAATTAATGGTGAAACTGACATTTTAATCTTCAGTTACCCATGTATTTCTATTTATCCAATTTTAATAGTGACTTTTCATGAAATAAATAATTTTGAATTAAGAAATATTTAAATTTAAATGAGTTATACAGGACTGAGGTGAAGTTACTTGTAGCAGATGATAAGGACACTCCACTAGTCATGATATCAAGTGAGCACCGGAGAATCAGGCACAACTAATGAAGTAGACAGATCCAAAGACAGTGTATTTTTTTGTTCATTTTTTAAAATGTAATTTAAATCCCCTTGTATCTCTCTTTATATATTGAGGATCAACTTTTAACTTTGGCTTACAAAAATTCTTAAAAAAACATCACTGAACTGTAACATGTTTATTAAAAACATACAATGTGGAACCCTATAGGTATAAGATATTCACCAATCCAATTTTTTCTAGTCTGCCTGATCACAAGTAAACGATCATGTAAGTGATATTCTTGTCTTATCAGTAAATTATTTGCTTGAGTCATCACAGAGGAACTCTTTGAAAATCACTTAACTTTTGACAGGGAGCGAGAGGCAGGAGGCCAACATAATGTTTTTGCAAATGGACCTTTTTTGTATATGTCCGCCTTTCATGTTAACCTGGTCTAACGGAAACCCTAAATATGAGATTGGTCTATTAATGGACTGATCAAGGCTTGGAAAATGGAAACAGTCATCAAGTAATGGCCTCTCATTTTAAGTAACAAGACATGAGACAATTCATTGACCCAGGTCTTCAAAGATATAATGATGACAAGATGGGTATAGCATCTGTTAATCTGATCTGTGGCTTAAGTCTCAAAAGAGCACTGAAATCAGCTATTTATGTTTATGACAATAGGTTACAACATCTTCAATGTTGTGCAAGCAGATTGAAGGATGTGCAAAACATATGGACAGTTTTCATATTATGTTCAAATGGATAATACCATTAATAGTTGGTCTTTCAAAACTGGAAAGGGAGTTTTACAAGGTAATTCATGAAAAGCATTGCATGGTTATGTCATAATGGTAAGGCTTATATGTAACATTTTTTTAAAAACATGCATAAAATGTAACAAAAATTAAAATAAAGTAATGGGGGTTTAAGTAATTTAATATTCAATCATTCTCCAACATGAGGGAGAATCTCCATTTCCATAGCAAGGCTTAGACCTAAGAAGATCTCTTGACCTTGTAGGGGGAAATCCAACTCAGTGTAGTATTCTGATATCATATGTACATGCAAGAAGATGATATTGATTAGGTCTATAATCCTAGACCATCTTCTCAATCTCATTCCATCCTACAAAGCCCCACTCATATGACCTTGTATCTCTTTGGGGATTTATGTCTGTTTCACTAGAACCATGTTGGGGGTTCCCTTTATCCCATTCTGCACTGCAGGTCATAACTGCTGTTGCCTTTCTTTGTACTCAGCTTCAAATTCCCAACATTGATAGTTTGCCTGCAAATGATGTGGTTAAAGGAGTTGCCCACATCATAAGAAAATGAAAGGAGCAGCTCTTGGGCCCCCAGTAATATAAATAAAAATTATACTGACCTTCCTCCTGTGCCCTGTTCCATCGGCACATCGTCAAGGTTTGCTTTTACTTCTAAATGGGGACGTCACCATCGCTGCCACTAATTGGCTACAGCGGTCATATGCTACTTATTTACATCACTGCTCAGAAGTGAACAGCCTCCATCCCTAGGGCGGATAGGATCTTCCAGCAAGAAACGCAACTTGTCACATGGCTACAAATCTCTGACATTGGTTGGAAGAGCATGACCAAAACTTCCAAATACAACTTTGGCCATGTGTGTAACTATAGCTATAACAGCCAGCTGCTTAAGGACCCAAAGGTTGAGGGGACCAGTCAGGTACATTGTTCCTTTTTGTGGGGACAAAATGTTGGCAGCTACCTGCTCTCCAGCACTATTATATGGGTCTTCCGATATATGGCTATATTATTTATACCTTTAATTATTGCTGCTTTTGATTCTTTTAGTTTATTGTTATTAAGTGAGTGTGGGAGAGAGGAAGAGGGGGGCTATCTCTTTTGTGCAAATGGACCCTTTGAATTCTAGGTATGTCCATAACCCTGGCCCTTTAATACTCCAGACTTGAACCTAATTGAGTATCTGTGGAACCACCTCTATCATCCATGGATTCTCCTCCACCCATCCACCCAGCAGCAGTTGTGGGATGCATTGCCGTCAACATGGCTCCAGGACCTTACTGAATCACTCCTTGCCCATCTTGCTGCTGTCCATGCTGCACTTGATGGTTACTCTGGATATTAGCAGGTGGTCATAATAGTGTGACTTAACTATGTGTATTGTTGGCTTTGGCTCAAAACAATTGTATTGACGCTTGTCCAAAAAACAGCCTGTGTGAAAACCCCTTTAAGATGGATCTGTTGTGGATTTTGTTGTGGGTTTTTTTGATTCATAGCAGTTTTGTGCACATTTTACACACAGACTTCAGTAGTAGAAGGCTGAATCTGCAAGGGCGACATGTATGAATTTTGTTGCCCAAACGTCAATTTGATTGCGCGCATTAGTAGTGTAGATTGCGCCTGAATCTATGAACCTGTTCTACTGCTGGTCATAGATTTGGCACATTCTAGCTCTAAAATGTCCACTTTTAACTTGGTCTGCCATTTCCAAATGTTAAGCGCCTAATTTTGTCGTCCTACAGCCATAAATGTGTAGAATCATACAGTTGTGGTGCAACACCACCCCAGAACACCCCCCACATCTTGGGCGCATTACAAAGTTCGGCAGGTGCCTCATAATGTGCCTAATTTTGGAGTGTGTCTGCTCATACATCTAGGGAACAGGGCTGCAACAGTTTTTCGACTGAAGGGACACCAAAATACTGATGCAGCCCCGTTCATACATTTCACACTAAGGGCCACATGTATGAACGAGGCTGCGCCAGAATTCTGGCCTCAAAAAGCTGTAGTAGACCAGTTCTATAGATGTAGGAACAGGCGCACTCCAAACGTTGGTGCGATAAGTGCCTCGGTACCGCGCCAAAGACACTTTTTAGCGCGCCAAAGTTTAGGGTCGTCCTGGGGGCGTCGCACCACATTCATAGGATTAGACACATTTATGATTCTTTGATGCCAAGTTAAAGGTGGTGCCTGAGCCTGAGTAGTCGTGTTGGCATTAGACTGTGCTTGTATGTATGACCTGCAGAAGAAAAACCAGACCAGGGTAAAGGTGGAGACTGAGCCAGTCTTATGGTATTGGCACTAGACTGCATCTGTATATATGACCTGCAGAAGAACAGGTTCATACATTCTGGCACAGTTTATACTACCATAAAGCGATTTAGAACTGGTCTACCAGCATCGGAAATCATACATATTGCCCTATATCTATCCCTGCCGATTTTACCTTCTCTCTTTATATTAAAACCCTTTGTGATAAATCCTCAACTAATCTAACAAAGTTAGCAACAAATTCCGCAGCATATCCGCCCTGTGTGAATGTACCCTTAGAGTATGTTTCCTTGTAGCAGCCCTGGCACAACTAAGGTAAGGTCCTAGAGTCACCATGCAGTTTTCAGATTGATTGGTGATGGCTACATGGTTTTGCATGTCAATGTTCCATCACATTGCGACCATATTTCATGGCATAGGAAGTTTTTCTTCTGTAACCATTATTATCAACTGTTACCATATGGTTAAAAATGTAATGGTTATATAAACAGCCCATGATATTCATGTAAGCACCTCCTGTAGAATCTCCCTTAATGTGCCGGCTATGCACGGTAGGATTGTTGCTGCCACCGTTAACGATCTCTCAATCTATTAAACAAACATTTGTTTAAATTCATCTTTATTTCGCTCAAGTACATAATAGTAAATAATCTCACTGTTTTCCTGGGCATATCTTTCAGAAAGTTTATTAAGGGTATATGTCACTTGCGTTCAAGATAGATGTCTGTGAACTGCACCATTGTTTCTAATTAGCAGCGTTTTTTAATTAACAAAGCTACATGCAAATTACATGAACACACTTTACTGCATTGTAATTTCACAGGCTGTGCTCATGAATATGGTAATTTGCTTGAGTTTACGCCCTCTCAAATTGCCTTTTTGAAAGAAAACACTATATTTCATTGAAGATCTTATTCCTCTTTATTCCCCTTGCCGGCATATATGATTATATACTAACTCCATCTAGAAAATAAGACGTTGGAAATAGTTACAACGAGTTTATTATTCCAATGACATTTTCTGAAGGAATCTATGCTGACTTGATAATGAAAAATTATAAAACTTTATCTAGGCTGGATTCACACATGCAGTTTTTGTTGCAGTTTTTTTTTTCTAACCTAAACACAGAAATGGATCCAAAAGGAAGGAAAAGTATGAAGGAAAGATTAATACCTGCTCTGTGTTTTGTCTTTGGCTCAAACAAACCTGCACCATAAACTGCCCATGTGATTATAGTCTTATACTATATACAATAGCAGCACAGATTGATGCTATGGTCCATAGGGAAATTTTCTTAATTTAACTTTTTTTTATCATTCTATTTTTTTGTAATGTGAAGGAAAAAGCTTTAAAATTCTAACATGTTTGTCTCGACACCTGCAATTACCAATGCTCTACTGTTTTAGCTAATTGTACTTGCCCGGGATGTTGGTTGGAAGCCAGCAGTTTTGATGGTTAGTGAATTATAATTTTTATTCTGCTACCTGAAAAAAAAATCATTTGCAAAATCCCCTGTGTAATTAGTAAGACTCATGATTAATTGTCCTGCAAAATTAGCTCCACTGTTGCTTTTATTTCACTGCTTCAAATATTAATTAACGTTAACTTCTTCCCTCCACTGTCGCCTCTTGAATATTCAGTGTTGTGGTGAAAAATTAGTCCGGTTTTCTCCCTGCATTAGCTCACTGGAGCTTCGATTGCAGAAATTAGTATTGTGATTTAGGAGATCACAGTCGGGTCAGAAATAATTTTTATAGAAGGGCAAACAAAGTGGCAAAGCATCATGGGAAAGCATTCATGCGCAAACTAAAAGTAAATTGTTTAAATAATGATTCATTCTCTTGTGCTTTTGGGTACCATTAGCGAATATGCAAACCTCGGCATGGTCGTGTGCCCAGGAAGGCTTTATTGACATGTAGTTAATGTATATTACCTAATCATTAAAATGTTATGAAGAGACCAAGTGGAACCATGGACCTCTCGAATTAAACTCTGTGATTTCAGTAACTTTTCTATGGCAGTATATTTCATGGCACAGAAAAGGGAAGAGTGTTGGCCACAAGCTTCCTTCCCTATCATTAGATGTATGGCTGAGTCCTTTGCTTGTGGCATTTGAGGCTTATAGGAGCCCAAAAAACTTTGACAGTTTTATTTCTGAAATGTTTAGTTTTGCCAGTTTTGAGGTTAGCACATGAATTTTTCACTGCATATTTATGGAGATACTAGTTGTAATGCATTGCACATTTATCATTTGAAATAATGAATTGTGTTACTTTTGGAAAATGAAATAATGTTTCTAAAAATAATCTATATTAAAGGTTATCTGTGACCAGAAAGACCTTTTAATTTCTGCCAGATGCCTTTATGAACAGAAATTAGTGGGTGCGCATACAGCAGTGCCGGCACCTACATGGGGTGGACCAAAAGTTTTGACATACAGTACAATGGGCAAAATAACTAGATCATACCCTGCAATTGGGGCTCATTTTAACTGTGTAGACTTAGCCATCTTTAAGTCTTGGTAGCTGTCATGTAACCACTTTTGGGGCATCATACTTACAATTAGAACAAGGGATTAGTGTTGATCGAACCGTTCGAGAAAAGTTAAGTTCGAGTCGAACATTTAGATTTTCTGAAACTAGAACAAAACATTTTACTGTTTGTTCGAGTAAATGTTCGAATTTGTCATGGCGTTCCAAATGCCATTTTGATAGTTTTCAATGCCTTTCTGCACTTTTGCCGACCATCCAATCAGTGCAGGGCACAGAGAAGTGTCAAAAATGTCATCACTGAGGTGTAGAGCTCTCGTTGTCTGCTAAAATCACATAACCATGTTATATATATTTCACTGTATTGCATTCTGAACGCCATTTTCAGATCATTCTCTATACTGTACAGACTGCTCTCTGTCTGCTTGCTTGCATGCAGGCACAAGATTTGTTTATTAGCAATAGTTAGGGAGTTTGGTATTGCTGGCTGCATCTTTCCCACACCCAGAAGCTGTTATTTGGCGACCTTTGCAGGCTCACATACCTAACTCTCATATACATGGATCTATATTATAAAGAGTGCTTGGATTTTCTAAATCATACTCAGTACCCAAAATTTTAAATAGTGATTGGTTGGTGAAAATTATTCTGAGTGGAAAAAAGTTCATTTTGGCAGTTTTGGTTGGTTGGAGAAATTATACTTAGTGGAGAAAAGTTCATTTTTGGCAGTTTTGGGGTGAAATACTTTTCAAATATATTGTGTGTTCTTGTCATTTGGATAAATATCCAGGAAATAGAGTTCTCTCTGTTGCTAAATCTTACTCAACGCCAAAAAGTGTAATTTTGCCAGATTTTAAGTCCACATAATGCTAAAATATACCAGTGTGTTATTGTGATCCACATATATACACGTCTCTTTTTTATTACATATATCTTATGCCATGCACAGAGCTATAATATCTACCTTTTGAACATGGTGAGAACTAGAGATGGTAAGTGAGCAAGGAGGGGCGCAGGAAGTAGAGGTACGAGACAAGGCACTCCTTCCAGTGCTCCGGACAACACACAAGCGAGCACATCGTCAGTCGCAGGACCGTCAGGCCTGTCATCGCTTGCTCAGTTCCCTGTGCGTCTCATTACTGAACAGCGTCGCCAATCTGTTCTTCAGTGGTTATCAGACCCTGCATCCAGTGGTTTTACCTCCTCTTCCTCTCAGTCACGGTCACAAATGTCATCATCATCAGTCCAACCTGAAGCAAACACGGGCCGAATGTCACAACCCAATATACAGACCACTCCAAATAATCCATATTCTGAAGAGCTCTTTGATCACACAATGCGGTTGGGGTCAGAAGGCATTTCAAAAGATCAAGAGGCCAAAGAGGATGATTTTGTCTGCTCTGACGCCCAATCGCTGATGCCATCAGAGGAGAAGGAAGCTGGTCTGTTGGCAGAAATATCGAGTGGTCAGCAATGTCTCGCAGTGCCTGTGGCCCATAGCAGCTACTACCGCTGCACCTCCTATAGCTACGCCCCTTCTTGCAAGCTGTCCTCATCTTTTCAGTTAGCCATTGAAAGGAATGAAGTATTTTAGCCTCTCAATTTTTTTCTGTCACTATAAAGTGACACATCAGATTTCAAAAATGGGGCTCTGTCAAGGAGGTCAAAACTGGCTGCGGTGGTAAGGGGTTTAAGAGAACCTGTCACATAGGTTATGCTGCCCGTGATTTTAGAACAGCACAAGCTAGTGAGCAGCAGGCTCAGACTGGCCCACAAGGGAACGGGGGAACTCCCGGTGGGCCACTGAGCATGGCAGACCTGGAGTTTCTTTTAAACTTTCACATCTTTGGGAGAGGCAGAAAAGCAAAGAGAAAGTGGTAAAAAACAAGAGGTATGTATAGTAGCTTAGTAGCCATAGGGTGGGACCCCAGAATCAACTTCATTGGTCAGCCCAAGAATGAAATTCCACTGGTGGTCCCTAGAAATTCTAGTCTGACACTGGTAATAGACATGCTGTTTCCAGCGCTGTGTCCCTTATTCTGTAAGATGACGCAGTTTCAGAGCATTTACTGCTCAAATCTGGTAGTTTGCAGCCTGTTCTGCCAGTGAGAAGTCCAGTGTATTGATGAGCTTGCATTAACCATGCCCATACATGGCTAGCCCCCAGGTGGGCAGAGTTAATGCCAGCTCATGAATAAGCTGGACTCTTCCCTGGCAGAACAGTCCGCAAACTACTAGATTTGAGAATTAAATGCTCCAAAACTGCTGCATCTTACAGAATAAGGGACACAGCACTGGAAACACTAGCTTGTGCTGTCCTCAGCAAGGTTCCCTTTCAGTGACCAGTATGAGAGAATATGGGAACGATCATGGTATGTTCACATGGCGTCTTGTGTCCGTGTGAACATTTGCTTTTGTGATACGTGTCTGGGTCCGTCTGAACAGACCCAGACACGCATGTAACAATTAGCAGTGTGTTTAACACTGCTGGCAATGTGAAACACGCATCGACGTTCACATGAGTGATCGTCGCTGCATGTTTGCATTGCGCCTGTCGGTTCAGATGGACCCAGACACGCATCACAAAAGTGTATGTTCACACGGACACAAGATGCCGTGTGAATATACCCTAACACCAAATTTAACACACCTGCCCCCATTCACACCTGAGACCTTGTAACACTAGTGAATAACATAAGGTGCTTTCACACAGTGCAGTTTTGGTGCAGTTTTAACTGCTCTCCAATTAAACTGTCTTTATTACCAGCAAGCTTCCTTCGCTTATCTAAACTGTTTGGAAAGTGAGTAATCAATGAATGTGTTTGTAATCCACAAGACTTCAAACACAGTAATTGATTACTTACTTGAAATAACCTTCTGAACAATTTAGATAACTGAAAGAAGCTTGCTGGAAATAGAGGCAGTATAATTGGAGCGCAGTTAAAACTGCACCAAAACTGCTCTGTGTGAAAGCACCCTAATACCAAGGAGGAAAAATGGTTCATTGGGAACTATTTGTCCACTTTAACTAATCGGTGTACTCACTTTTATTGCCGGTGGGCTAGACATTGATGTCTGTGTGTTGAGTTATTTTAAGGGCACACTAAATTTACACTGTTATACAAGCAGTACAATGACTATGTTATATTGTATCAAAGTGTCCTATCTTCAGTGTTATGCCATGAAAAGATATAATGCAACATTTTCAAAACTGTGAGGGGTGTACTCACTTTTGGTTGATCAACCTAGTGCTCACAGTTTATTAATTCTTTGGTGCTTTGGCACACCAGTACTGTTTTTATGTCTTTTTCACCATACTTATTGTTTGACACACTGCAAAGCTCTACTGACTTTTATATACTACAGTAATTCTTTCTTTGCATCATCCGCAGAAGTCTGGTGTTCACATACTAGTAGTTGTTCATTAGAAAACTTTAGTCTTGCCCTAATATTCCTTTTAGGGAGCAAAGTTTCCTCTGGGTGCAACTCCCATGGAGATCTATTTTAAAGGGGTTATTCCATGAAGGCATTTCATACCTGATTTGTCCTGCTTTAGCTTTCAGTGTGCTGACAGTAGCTGTCTAAGAAGAGAGATGATGTCTGAGCATGTGTGGCCAGGACTGAGAAGCTCTTGCCATTGGTCGTATCCCCTTGACACGAGCTCTACACTATGGATCACAAAGGTAGCAGCTAAAACAAAAATGCTACAACATTTTTAATAATGAGGAATGGTGAAAATATTTATTTTTTAATTTGCAAACTTTCCACGAAAATTTTACTTTGAACATTGATGATAATATGGAAAGGGCTTCCTGCAGCCTTTAGCTTCTGGCAGGAGACATGGTCAGCTGAATTACTGGAGATATCCTTTAAGATAGTGATACATTTCCTTGATGGGGAAATAGTATATTTGTACATATTTTGCATAATAAGCTCCTGATAATGAGGCATCACAACCCCAGTTATGTCCATTATTCTTATGTATAGAAGGAATAGCTAATGGCTCCTCTTTTACATAAAAAGTAACCAGCATTATATATGGTAAATTGTAAGTGCAAAGCCCTATTTCACAATAATCTGCAGATATATAACTGCTTTATAAGCAGATTTTTTCGTTAAAATAGTTTAATATTTTAAGTGTTGCCTGGTTATCTGGAAATGTTGAGTTTTTAGAGAAGAGTTCCACAAAATCAATCAGTTAGCAATGAGTGGGAACAGTGGGGCAGATCTACTTACTCAGGCATTTCACCCACTAGTCTAAGACATACGCCCACTGGAAACAAATTTACCAGGTATGGAACTGAGGAAGTGTAACTCTAGACATGAAACGCGTTTTCCATTTTAATAACAAAATAAAAAAGCGTACTAGTATAATTACAGGCAAGTCCAGCGCAGTCACTTGGGTCGGCATTTGCAACGTTGGGGGCACTTATCGACTTTGCTCACGTTCTCAGATTTTCCTGTTCTCTGGACCCACACTGAGAAAAGAGTCCACCGGCACCCTGCAGCAGACCTCTACCTCACCAGTTCCAACTATACTGTTGATGCGTTTAAAAGTGTTGTGCCTGGTTACATACAACACAAGGTTAGTATATAGCTAACAGTATCTACTATTAGACTTCATGTTGACAATATCACACAAAGGAGCGCTGTCTCCATCTAGTTTTTCTTCCATTGACTTCTGTAGGAGAGTTCGCAAGGCATGCTTTGTGACCTGGGAAGTAGTCACAGTGCAGGGAGGCGGAGAGGGTGAACTGTGACATCTCCTATTGTGACTGGTGGATCCTTTGTTATTTATACACATCAGTTTCAAAATTTCCCGGGTTCCATGATGGACGTTCCTCAGGAAAAAAGCAGACAAAAAGCGCAATGTGTGTGAACTATATAACACCAGGGATAAGTAACAGTATTGCATAAGGCTCACCATATTCAGCTGTACAATTTATGGTACAGCTCATGTTATCGTATTACAGATGAAAACCCGCAGAAGATAGCTGCGCTGCACCCTGCGCCAGCTGGCCGAGGATCCTACGGTTAGCAAATAGAGAGGTTTTCTGGATCTATAAGCTCAATACTATTGCACCTTATGGTCTAAATGAAGCACAAGACACTATAAATTAATTGTGCAGATATAGAATAGAGGTTAGTTAAGTGAGCTTGCAGTCAGGGGTTCAATCCCCAACTGTCATACAGTTTGTTTTTTCTGTACATGTTTCATATATTTTTTATACGTTTTTTATTGTTAAAATAGTGTCTGTACTAGTATGGATATGTATATTTATTGTGTTTTAACATGATTTTAAAGTATTCAAATATTTATGTTTTAATTTAATCTCGTTAAATCTATGTGTATATATATTGAATTTTCATGCTGTTTGTTGTTATCCACCCAATTAAGAGTTAAACATTGAGCCTTGTTTTAATTTTCATGGACCATTTAAAAACTGGGTTTGTTCTATGTTATGTAGGCCTGATGAAGCAGGATAGAACTCCTGTGAAATTTACTGTTTTTTGTTTTAATAAACCAACTTAACATTATTAGTTGGTTTTTTCTTCATTTTTTTGCAACCTGTGAAGCGCTATAGGAACTCCTGCATTTAATTGCATTTGGCTTCCTTTGTTTGTTATACACATCAGTGTAACCCTGCTGGTACTTATCATGAGCAGACTGACAATATCTCGCTACAGAACAAGTGTCAGACTTTTATTAAGCCTAGTGGCCAAAGTGAAAACTGCAGGATGTTAGAATTTTTTTAAAAGAATTAAAAAAGAAAAACAGTTACAATGTTTTAAACAGTATTTGTTCCCTTCCTGACTTTTTAATCTTTTTGTTGTTTATCACACTTAAATGTTTCAGATCACTAAACAAATGTAAATATCAGACAAACAACACAATTAAACTCAACTTGCAGCTTTTAAATGAAGGTCTATATTATTAAGGGAAAAAGTAATCAAAACCTACAGGGCCCTGTGAGAAAAAGTAATTGCCCCCTAAACCTAAGAACTGGTTGGTCCACTCTTAGCAGGAACAACTGCAATCAAGCATTGGTGATAAATTTAGTCTTTTCACTACTCTGGCAATTGATCTTTGCACAAATGTTGTAATTCACCCACATTGGAGAGTTACTGAGCATGAACTGCTTTTTTAAGGTCATACCACAGCATCTCAATTAGATTAAGGCCAGGAGTGTTCATTCATTTTGTTTTTCATTCAGATGTGGACTTGTTGGTGTGTTTTGGATCATTGTCCTGCTGCATAAACCAAGTGTCCTTCAGCTTGAGTTCACCAACAGTTGTCCTGACATTCTCCTTCTCCTATTCTCCTATGTACTAGGTACTTTGCAATGCTGTTTTTTGTGATATCCCTGCAGGAGAATTAAGTAGTTGTGACCAGATTTTCCTGTGGTAGGGTTACTTTGAGCTTCTGGGTCCAAGTGCAGATGGAGATGTGCATGTATCCTTAAGCATAGCATTGATATAGCAGTCAAAATAGTTATTTTCTTAGGACTTTAATTGCAATACAGATTACAAGCTAAAAGAAATTTGACTGCACAATTGCCATCACAGTCATAAAAAAAGAAACCTATAGAAGTCCTCTTTGCCCTCACAGATGAGAAGGCCCATATACCAGTATCCCCTGCCAAAATGACTCAGGCTCCATAACCACAAACTGTGCATGCAACAGAGTAGTACTGAGCAGCCAAAAGTCAAAAAGTTGCACATTTTTATTTACATCGGGATTGCACAAAATTTGCTCTTTTTTAACACTGTAATGACAGAGGACTTTAGATACATTTCCCCTAGAATATCTGTTTCTAGCCCTGTACCACTTATAATCCCAATATCTTCGTATGTGGTAGGAAGGGCTTTGGGCACCCTTAGGTTCTAGGGTTTGGTAACAACTGCTAACCCTGGCCCCCCCTGTAGCTATACCACTATTTTCCTGCCAGTTACAGGTGGTTACTGAGGGTTCGGTGATCATCCTTTCATAGAAAGATTCTTCATTCTTTTTTATTCAGTTTTTTATGCATTGTTGGCAAGTTTATTATGTGTTGCTTTTCCTTTGTTCAATATAGTAATTACAGATTGGGTGCACTATAGGCATGGGTTATGTTGACGCGAGGATGTAATTCAGAATATATTTGTAGATCATTTCAGTTTGTAGACTGAGTTTAATATATGATAGCTCATAACATCTTTATTATAATGCATTTATAATGATTTACTGGGACTATTCTCACACTCACTATTTAGTGTTCTTTATTCACACAGAACACGTGGAAGAAAATGTAGTCTCATCAAGCTTTGTAGCTTCAGGGAAAATAAAATCTAAGCTCGTAGTGTCTGGCAATTCTATAAACTGCATTAAGGGTTGAAGCGCTTGCCTTAATGTCAATTAAGTTATTAATAAAGCCAATAATGACATTCTCGTAGGCATATTTCACATTTACTTTCAAATCTTTACAGTGAAATCTAAGCTTATCTGCACAGAAAATTCCGTTTGGCAATCAGCCTGTCCTATTACATAGTAATATTGTATGGTATTTTAGAAATGTCGTACTTAGAAAAATTAGAGATGAATGTCTTCCAAGACTTTTTTTCTAATACCTGTTGCAAATCACTTTGCCATTATTCCATTTTTTCTTCCATTTTCTATACTTTGGCTGTCTAATGAAATGATCACTTACAAATATATTTCTGCATAGGGTAACAGAGAGGATAAAGCATTTGTAAGACTATGAACCTTACCATTTAGGTTTGATAAACTGAACAATGATTTTCTGGAAACAAATAATTTTACAAAAATAAATAAAAATAGTATATAATCTTTATTTACAAGGCATTAAACAACAAAAAGTACCAACTACATAAAGGGTTGGATCCACCCAAAGATAAAGACTGTTAGTGATTTTACAAATCTATCTAGACAAATACAAACCCCTCAAAAATCACTTACTTCCTAATATCTTCAAATTGACCAATATTAAAACATAACCTTTAATAAATACAATATAAAATATTAATACTATCCCTAAAGGACCCTACCAATATCCTGTATGCCCTAAGAAAGAACGCAGGGTAGTCACTCCAAAAAGGGCGTCCCCGCCCGGAACCTACTCAGTTACTACGAAAACCCTATGCATCCCCTACTCTATTCCAAAATGCCATGTAATAACAAGAAATGGGATCACAAATAATAGATATCCACAAAAAGTAATATCAATAATTCCGTAAATATCAATTCAATATACACAGTTGTTCCGTTAGTGATAACACATATCCGCAGAGAACAGACCGCCAATACATCATAGATAATCCAATAGTATTTTCGCAAAATATTTAAAGACCAATAACACCTTTATATGGATAAAAAAAGGTGTGATACACAAATAAAAATCGTATCACAATAAATTCTATTCAAGTGGAAGAATGTTCATACCACCATTTACGGAGACAGACAAACAATGCCCATACCACCATCTATGGAGACAGACCATCACTGCCAACGCGTTTCCCCCTTTCAATTATAAGGGTTCATCAGGGCATGATTTTTCATAAATACTTCCACATCATATATGTTGATATTGCACAAACAAATTAGACTCAATATGCCCAAAGGTATACTAAATTGCCATTTAAAGATACAAAATAACTTGCGTGTCCTGGCAATACAGCTGATGTATTGATGGTCCCCAAACCATGATGATATCAGCAAGGGCCTTTTTGGGGCGACTACCCTATGTTCTTTCTTAGGATTTATTTACAAGGCACCAATATTTTCCACAGCGCTTCAATATAATTATTAGTTTATCCCATAGAGGCCCCGTTTATTCCTAGTTCACAATTCAAAATATTCAGGATTTGAGACATAACAAACTCCATAAAAGTCTGCCTGTTTTTTCTGGTCTCTGGAAAGCACCTATAGCAGCCAAATAGCTATAAACTGCGTGGAAACACCATCACAGTTCTGGAGAACATTTGGGAATTCTGACTCCAACCTTGACTCTAAAAAGCAGAGAGGTGGGGGGGATACAAACAGTAATGTTGGTGTTACCAGGAGCATATGGGTGTCATCTAGGGCAATGTTCATATCTGTGTTTGAGGTTCAATTAGGAGCCACGATTGCAGATTCCATTAAAATAGAGGAAAAAATAGCACAGCCGGCTGCACTATTAAGTCCAGTAAAATGACCAACACAATGCTAAAAGCAGAAACAGACTGCACAATAGCCATTTATCAGTCATAAAAAGTTAGACCGTTGGGTCTCAAACAGGCACTTACACAGGTCTTTCTTGACAAAATTACCCAGACCCCATAGTAGAGGCTCCAGTCTGTCTGTGCTTTTACAATTACACTTTCAGAAGACCTCCGCAGCGGTGAAAGTCCACATGCCAATGTCCCTTGACAAAAATTATTCAGGCCCCATAGCCACAAAAGCAGACACAACAGACTGGAGTTCATTTTGTTGCATGTGCTCTCAGAAGGTCTACACAGATGTCTTCTGTTAAACTTATTTAGAACGTTATCTCTTGCGTGATATATTGTAAGGTGGGAAGGGAGGAGGAGGAAGGTAATTAGTAATTGGTATATTGTAAGGAAAATATGCCAGGGCTTGACTATGAGCAGCTAAGCACTATTAATTAGCAAAGGACAAGAGTTATGAAATTTTGTAAAAGAAAACTCTTTATTTCACAGAGCAACCAATCACAGCACAGCTTTCATTTCTTAAAGTGCTCTTTAAAGAGAACCTGTCACATTGTTTTTGCCCCCCTTGCTGAGGACAGCACAAGCTAGTGTCAGACCTGCTGTTTCCAGCGCTGGGCCCCTTATTCTGTAAGATGCTGTAGTTTTCGTGTATTTAATGCTCAAATCTGCATTTTTCAGCCAGAAAAGAGTCATTCGAAGAGTCCTTCAGAGTGTCAGTTTTTTTCAAACCCTGCCCACCTTAGGCTAGCCCCGCCCACCTCAAATGATAAACCTATTACTTTGAATAGGTAGAAACATGTGAATAACTGTAAGTGGGCGGAGCTAGCCTTTGCTGGGTGGGGCTAACATCTACTCATGAAGAAGATTTGAGGGGTAAATGCTCTAAAACTCCAGCATCTTACAGAATAAGGGGCACAGCGCTGGAAACAGCAGGTCTGACACTAGCTTGTGCTGTCCTCAGCAAGGGGGGCATAACCTATGTGACAGGTTCCCTTTAAAAATGAAAGCCGCGATGTGGTTTGTTGCTACAAGCAACAAAGACGGTTTATCTTTTAGACAGTTTTCATAATTCTTCCCTAATGCATACACATAAATGCCAGCGAGTTACGACGGAGCAGTGACAGCTGCAGCAGCAACACCATCATTGACAGAGGACAGGTTAATGCTTACAAATTTTATATACCCCTTGGGGGTGTGGAATTCATCTGAAATCCTAAACTGGTCCACTATGGTAAAGATCAGGCAATCCGCATTGTCTCTGGGCAAGTAGATGTGTGCTGCTTATGATACCTACCCCCAATCTGTACTGCAGGGGCATAGCCATAGGAGGTGAAGAGGTAGCAGTCGCTACCAGGTCCTGCAGCTTGAGGGGGCCCAAAAGCCCTCCTGTCACATAGGAAGACACCAGTATTATAATTAGCACATAATAGTTGGGGGGCCTGATTTAACTTTTTGCATTGGGGCCAAAGAACTTCAAGATATGCCTCTGCTGCACTTAACACCCTTTCTCATAACACATGAGTAATAGGACAGTTGATCATCTGTAGCACATGTTGTACAAGCTTCAGCCAATAGCTTCTGATGTGAAAGGTTTTGTCCGCCCTAGAGATGACATAGTCCTTTACCAGGGCCGTTCCTAAAGTGGGTGAGGTGGGCGATCGCCTGGGGGGGCCAAGGGTCCGCTCACCCGAGGGGGTCGCCGCCCGCCTCACCCGCCCGGAGGTCGGCCTCGGACTTTGCGCAGCCATTGTAACACAGCTGCGCAGAGTCACTCAGCAGCTGCACACTCGCTGTGCAGCTGCTGGTGCAGGGAGGAGGCAGGACGGATCATTGCCGTTCTGCCTCCTCTCCTGTATGTATTAGCATCGCGGGGGTGCACAGCTTTCGCCGTGCCCCCTGCGACACTGGGATCTCTTTGGCCTGCAGCTCTGCCAGCTGAGTAGATCCCTGGGAGCTGTGTGACAGCATAAGCGCCGTTATCACGTCACGCCGCTTACACTGCTCAGCAGCTCTCGGACTTGAACGCGGGGACCGTGGGATCGTGGTGAGGTGAGTACTTTTTATTTATTTTATTATCATTAACTGCAGGGGTCACTACCTGGCTATTAGGGGGCACTACCTGACTATTAGGGAGCACTACCTGGCTATTAGGGGGCACTACCTGACTATTGGGGAGCACTACCTGGCTATTAGGGGGCACTACCTGGCTATTAGGGGCCACTATCTGACTATTAGGGAGCACTACCTGGCTATCAGGGAGCACTACCTGGCTATTAGGGGGCACTACCTGGCTATAATGGGCACTACCTGACTATTAGGGAGCACTACCTGGCTATTAGGGGGCACTACCTGACTATTAGGGGTATTACCTTACTATTAGGGGGTACTACCTGGCTATTAGGGGACACTACCTAACTAGTAGGGGGAACTACCTGGCTATTAGGGAGCACTACCTGGCTATTAGGGGTATTACCTGGCTGTAAGGGGGCACTACCTGACTATTAGGGGCACTACCTGGCTATTAGGGGGAACTACCTCACTATTAGGGGGCACTACCGGGATATTAGGGGGGCACTACATGGCTATTAGGGGGCACTACCTGACTATTAGCGGACACTACCTGGCTATTAGGGGGCACTACCTGACTATAAGGGGCATCACCTGGCTATATGGGCATCTACCTGGCTATTAGGGGGCACTACCTAGCTATAAGGGACATCTACCTGGCTATAGGTGGCACTACCTGGCTATAGGGGGCACTACCTGGCTATAAGGGGCACTACCTGACTATAGGAGTACTACCTGGCTATAAGAGGCACTACCTGGCTATAAGGGGCACTACCTGGCTATAGGGGGCTACTGTCTGGCTACAGAGGCTATTGTCTGGCTACAGGGGCTACTACGTGACTACCATATGAGGTGCTATAGATGGGGAGTTTGTACAGAGGTAGGAATTGGTAGAGAAATGATGATAAAGTGAAGAGTCTAAGATGTTTGTTTTGTAAATTTTACAGTGAAGAGTTGTGCCCGGGAGAAGTCGTCATGGTGTCTGAGACAGATGGAGAAGAAAAAGGGAAAGAGAACAACTCTTCAGAACCGTCTCCTGTAAGTCCCTGGATGTAATTTTACTGTAATCGATGGTATGTCTGCAGAGCCTGTGAAGAACTGGTATCTGTCACTGTATGCAGGTAAAATTGGTTGTAGTGTAATGGTTTGTATTCAGTAACGGTCAGTTTGTATTATTCAGTCTCTATATGGTAGCAGTATTTGGTCACTATGTGGTGGTGATATGTGGTCTTGGTAGGACATTGGTACTATTAACCTGGGATTCTGGTTGGTGTAGTGGTGTTATTTAGTAATTGTATGATTATTATTTAGTGGTTTTATATGCAAACATTGTGGTAAAGCTCTCTGTTTATTTTGGCTTTGGTTGATGGTAATGCAATGTGTCGCATTGTGGCGCATTATGTTACGTGGTGGGGGAGGGGTGGGGGCAAAATTTCTTCACCTCGTCCTGAGTGCAATTTAGCCTAGGGACGGCCCTGTCCTTTACCATCAATCAGCTGTGTTTCTTTTCAGCAAGTAGCACAGTGTGGGCCATCCCTACATACAAGAAGGGAGTATGTGCATTTAATATGGTCAGAAAAACTTTTACAGATAGAAAATGAAATACCTACAACATAGAACAAACATATTTTTCTCTCCTACAGACATCCGGTTAATGATACTTAAATATATGAGCCTTTCTATTTAAGCTCTATTTAATTACGCATAGCCAACCATTAGCTTAATTTTCTTTCACGGAATTTGGTTTGAAGGTTACCTGAACTTTTTACAGTCTAACTTAAATCTACCTGAAAATTGTCAGTTTGGTAAGAGTGTGGCTTATTTATGCTATACCATGTACATGATTTAAAACCTTGTCCACTTCTTTGCTTCATTTACAGTAACAGGTGCTCTAAAAAATTTTTTGGGTTCTATGAAAAAAACTGTGTTTCTTCTAAACAGCCTGTCCACATTACTGTCCCTTTATGACACTACAATTCAGCAAAAAGAAAATAATGTAACTGCACATTTACCTGGATGTGCAAAATGGAGAAAATATCATAAGGCTTAAGATTAGCGCAAGGTAGATAAAAATCTTTAACGTTTCAGAACATTGCATGTGCATTGTACTGCTGTATTGAAGTTTGATAAAAATATAGGCATGTTCTTTGTACCATACGTTGCCGTAGTATGAAAGGAAGTCTAAAGATGACAATAATCATGAGATTAGGATTGTCCGAATATGAAAATTGTGACTGACCAACCATGTGCATTCCAGAGTCCTTGACATTTGTCATAGAGAAGAAGGATTGGGTATGATAGATTTCCTCCAGCCTGATACTTTGGGGAACATGTATGAACCTGGCGCCAGTTCTACCTCTGTTCTACCAGTTCTACGATCTGACAGTGTGTATGAAACTGTGTCACAGCACTTTATAAATGTGTCCCATTCTACGCCAAAAGTAATCTCAGTCATACCCCTTTGAAACTGGTATGACAGCTATGCGCCAAACTTTCCCGCCTCTTTGCCGCATTTAGAGTGTCGTGTCTAGCGCAGATTGCACCAAGTTTGGACGTACGACTGTTCATACATCTATAGAATAGGGCTACGACAGTTTGGCTCAAAGCATGCCAAAAAAAGGTGCAGTCCCGCTCATACATGTCACCTTTTGTTCTCACAAGAGATAACCCACTACCAGAATATTGGGATTCAGGTACTGTTGATGGTAAAAATATTGTGTGAAAACTGCACTATTCTTCTTGGTATCAAGAATACCAGAAGGCAAATAGTAACCGGAAGCCCATTGGACCGCATGAGCACTAGTTTGAACTGAGCCTATAAACGTGTAAATGTTATTAACAGATCTTTTTATAAACTTTTATGAGACGGCAACTAAACTCTTAACTCACAAGAAAACTGCTATCTCCTAACGTAGTAGTACTTGAACATTTCTCAGCATGCTATGTTTCCTGAGTGGTGACTGAGGGCCTCATGTACGAAAACTGTCTTGACTTTCTTTGTTGCCCATAACAATCAATCAGTACTCCCCTTTCATTTCATATAGTGCTGTGAAAAATATAAAAGGGGAGCTCTGATTGGCTGCAACGGGCAACAAAGAATTTTTTTGACCTAGGCAGTTTTTCCGTTCCCCTTAAAGGCTCTGTCTACACTGCACAGAAAAATGTCAGTTTTTTCAGCATTTTACGTTTTCTAAAAACGCTGGAAAAACGACTGTAATCATCTCCCATAGACTCTAATGTAAAACCCTCCTGCTGTCTACACTGAGCTTCTTTTTTCTGCTCGCTTTTTTTACTGGTCGTATTTTGCAACATGCTCTAAAAAACGCCAGAGGAGAGCAGAGAATTTACTACAGGAGTCTATGGAAAGCGCCGGACGTCTTTTGCCGCGTACTTTGGCGCGTTTTTTCAATGGAAACCCTCCCAGGAGACCCAAGTCCCACCTATAGTGGGTGTTAATAAAAGTTATACCTGATCAAATTTGCATACAAGTGTCCGATGTGTCCTTTTTTTGTACCTTTTGTAATAAAATGATCATGCTTTGGTCGCTAACGATTTTTGCGCAATTCATATATTTTTCGCTAAAAATACGTTTATAGTTTTTACCGTCAGAATCCATTTTTTTGCGGATTTTGGTGCTAAAATCCTTTTCTTAACATATTTTGGCGCTAATAAAGTTATCTCGCTTCTAACGCTAAAAATCCGTTTTTTTTACGGATTTTGGTGCAAGAATCCGTTTTTTAACGGATTTTGGCACTAAAATCCTTTTCTTTACAGATGTTAGCGCTGATAAAGTTATCTCGCTTCTCACGTCAAAAATACGTTTTTTTAATGGATTTTGGCGCAAGAATCTGTTTTTTTTTTACGGATTTTGATGCTAAAATCCTTTTCATAACATATTTTGGTGCTAATAAAGTTATCTTGCTTCTGACGCCAAAAATATGTTTTTTTACGGATTTTGGCCCAAGTATCCATTTTTTACGGATTTTGGCACCAAAATATTTTTCTTTACAGGTTTTGGCGCTAATAAAGTTACCTCGCTTCTGACGCAAAAAATACGTTTTTTTATGGATTTTGGCCCAAGAATCCGTTTTTTTTTACAGATTTTGGCACTAAAATACTTTTCTCAACATATTTTGGCGCTAATAAAGTTATCTCGCTTCTGACGCTAAAAATACGTTTTTTACAGACGTTTGTTACGATAAAATCCTTTTCTTAACTTTATGAGCGCCAAAATGTGTTAAGAAAAGTATTTAAGCGCCAAAATTCATAAAAAAATAGATTCTTGCGCAAAAACTGTAAAAAAATGTATTTTTGGCGTCAGAAGCGAGATAACTTTATTAGTACCAAAATCTGTAAAGAAAAGTATTTTAGTGACAAAATCCGTAAAAAAACGTTTTTTTTTTTGCACCAGAAGTGAGAACTTTATTAGCGTCAAAATCCGTAATTTTACGGATTTTGGCACCATAATCCGTTAAAAAATTGACTATAGGGCCAAAATCCATAAAAAAACGTATTTTTTGCGTCAGAAGCGAGATAGCTTTATTAGCACCAAAATCCATAAAAATGCAGATCTTAGCACCAAAAGCCGTTAAAAAATGGACTTTAGGGCCAAATCGGTAAGAAAACGTATTTTTGCCGACAAACGCAAAATAACTTTATTAGCGCCAAAATTCGTAAAAATGCAGATCTTAGCGCCAAAATCCGTAAAAAAAATGTATTTTTGGCGACAAACAGGAGATAACTTTATTAGCGCCAAAATCTGTAAAAATGTAGATCTTAGCACCAAAATCTGTAAAAAAAAAGGACTTTAGGGCCAAAATCCGTAAAAAAAGTATTTTTGGCAACAACGCAAGATAACTTTATTAGCGCTAAAATCCGTAAAACAACTACAAGATCACATATAAATGCAAAGAGGTGCTTTATTTACCCTTTTGTAGGGCGGAGTTACATCCAATGGCTTAATTTATGTAGACATTAAAAAACAGGCTTAAAGACAAGCAAAACACGCTTGTAAAAAACGCGCCAAAAAATGCAAATCGCGGCAAAAATTGCCGTTTTTTCAGCTGCTTTTGACAGGCAGTGGACAGAAAACTTAGTTTCATGAACGTTTTTAGTAATTCGTTTTCAGGTCGTTTTTTGTCCACTGCAGTGTAGACAGTAGACTATACAGTAGAATGTAGTGTATTATTTAGTTGCCTTACAGACTCTTGTACAAATGCGTTACTTTTTATTACGTTTCTTTTAGTAGAACTGAGGGCATTGTATCAAAGTTTCTGAAGTAAAAAAAAATCTGGAGAAAGATTACACAAGCAAAAAGCTTTCAAACAGCTGCAACTTTGAGGTCTATGTCACAGCCAAAGAAAACCAGGTTTTGTGTTGAAGGCAAAATGTGAGGTTTTTATGACAAATCTATGAACTGTGGATGATTTAGATGTACAGTATTGTGAAAAATTACTTGTCCTCTTACTAGTTTCTTCTATTAGCCCTATTGTTTTGTATAGCCCTGCTGCAGAATCCATCGGCTTGCTTTTTCAAGATATCCCAACAGATACCTGTGGCAGAGGCCCCAAATGTGATGCTAAAGGGGATGTATCGCTTCTTTAGTTTGGCTGATTCATACTGCTCTCAGCTTCTCAACTCAAGAAATGCAGGGGCGTTTCTTCCCCTCCCAGCTGGGTGACATCATCCCCCCTTCACTGTTCATGCTGGCTCCCGAGACTCACCCCCCCCCTCTGAGTCCACATGTCACTGTGTCTCTCCCTATCAGTCTTATTTTGTAAGAGCTCTATACATAACTTAGGCTGCATTCAATCTAGACTGAGCACTGATCTCTTCTCCTCTCCCAGCTGGAGATCTGTTACAGTTGAATCCAGCTTTCTATGACCGGCAGAGATCTCCCTTCTATGCAGGAGAGTTAGGCACCGAGACACAACTGTGTTGTTTTCTGATTGTAGAATCTGCTGCAGTGTGTTTCTGCTGGGTGTGCAGAGAGAAATTTCTAAAGCCCCTAACTCTGAGTCAGAGAGGCAGGGATCGACACACAATTGTGCTGTCTCCTGATTGTAGAAGCCCTGCAGTGTTATTCTGTTTCTTCTGGCTGTGCAGAGTGAAAATGTGCCGCTCCCTTACTTTGAGTGAAAGGCAGGAATTCAAGCTCCGGGAATACGGCCCACCGGGGCCTGAACAGAATGTAAATGAGCTCTCAGCTTGTGAAATGCAAGGAGGAGGGATCCGACCAGCACTGGATATCAGTGTAAACAGAAACACAAGATAAGGAAAACTGTGAATACAAGACAGCTTTGCTAATGACATCCAATTGCAAAGTTACTTGTTTTCACTGTCTCCTTATTCTGAAGACCATTTAATGAAATGATACAACCCCTTTAAAGTGGTGTTTCAGAAGTTAAGAACGCTCATTGGTCTGTCGGGCCATGATAAAGAATAGAAAATAGGACTTATGCTTACCTCCGGAGTGCTCCCATTCAGTCCCGGATGGAGCCAATCACAGGTCAGGTCACGTGCAGATGTTGTGGCCTGTGATTGGTTGCACCTGTCCCATGAACGATGAACATTCACTGCTTACATCCTGCATGAATGGACGTCAGAACTGAACAGAAGCGTCTGGGAGGTAAGTATGAGTCTTATTTTCTATCTATTCTCTATCATACATTAGCAGACCCACATGCATTGTTATCTCCGGGTACACCCCTTTAACACAGCTTAATTTTAATATATGAAAAAGACAACAACAGTAAACACAAAATACAGTTTAAATAATCATTCCATTCATGGAAGATAAAGATTTATTTAAAATTTGTGTGACCTATGCAAAATAGTAAATTCCCTCATAAACCCCAAAACTGGTTGTGCCAGTTACAAGTGTAATCAAATGTTTGTGATAACTTGCAATGAGTCTTCTATGTCGCCATGGAGGAATGATTGCCCAACCTTCTCTGAAGAATTATTGTACTTCCTCTAAAGTGAAGGGATTTTGAACATGAACCACCCAATTATGATCTTTCCACAGCAATTTAATGGGATTTGAGTCATTCCAAAGCCTTAATTTTATTTATTTCACTGTTCAGAGGTTGGCTGGCTTCTTTGCTTCACATCATTGTCCTCATGCATAACTTTACTCCACTTAAGCCTTAAAGGAGTTTTGCCACGATGTAATGTTGACGTGGGATCCTCCAAAATGGGTATTTAATCACTTTTCTAAATATATGTGATTAAATATATGTGAAGACTGAGAGCTACAGCATTTCTCAATCCCCCTTAGTTACCTGAAAGCTTGCATTAGATACAACCAGAGGAGTTGACAGGCCGGGCTTGCGTGAAACACTTCTTATCTGATGACAGGGAAAATGAATGAGCTTCAAGGGACTGGGGAGAAAGTGCAGTGTATGAGCCTGTGTCTTGCTGTATAGAGAATCAACTGTTGTAAAGTTATTGAGTTAAATTTTGAGACGATCCCTTATTCCTCACTCCTTGCTCACCCTGTCCCTCTCTCCCCTGCAGCCTTCATGACTCAGCATGATTTGTTTATATTCTACTCCCGTGCTGATAAGGAGCTAAGTAACTCACGTCCTGGCAAAACCCCTTTAAGTCACAACCAATGGGCAGCCGTTCACCTTAAGGATTGTCTGCAAGAAAACAGAATTCATGGTTTTATCCATTATGACAAGTTGTCCAGATCCTGCATGAGCAAAGTAGCCCTAGATCACCACCACCACCAACATGCTTGACTGCTGATTTAATGTTATTATGGTGGAATATGGTATTAACTGCACAAAAGATGCAACAGGACCCATGTCGTTCTAAAAACTTCCGCATATGACTCATTAGTCCATAGAATATTATCCCAAAAGTTTCTTTTTTTTTTTTTGGAGAAGGGGGTCATCTAGACTAAGGACCATGTGTATGAAAACTGTCTAGGTCTAAAATTCACTTTGTTGCCCATAGCAACCAGAGATCTGATCCTGCTAGCTGGATTACTTAATATTTAATATATCATTATTATTTTATTCTCCTTCCACTATGTAGCCTTATCCTTTTTAGTCCTATGGTGGAGATAAAACTGATAATACTCATATTTTTTTTACTTTACATTTATTTATCTCCCCAGCTGTTCCTTATCTGTATTCTCACTAATGGCCACATGTATGAAAACTGTCTAGGTCTAAAATTCACTTTGTTGCCCAATCAGAGCGCCCCTCTTACTTTCCAGAGCACTATATGAAATAAAAGGGTCGCTCTGATTGGTTGCTATGTGCAACAAAGTTAGTTTTAGACCTAGACAGTTTTCATACATGTGCCGTAGATGTCTATATAAAAAATGTGTGATGAATATACAAGAAAGAAATTTCTGTAATTGTTTTATTGTGTTTGTTTTAATACCAATTAGGTTTTGCATTAAGCAACCCATGACATTAATTCTTTACATAATTAAGATCATGTGGACACCTAATATATATATGGTTTTTATTATGTAAGGATAAATATTCTCTTTCATTTATTTGTTGAGCACTTTTTTCTTTTTTATGTTCCATTTTTTAATCCCATCAAGGTATTACTGTTTTTTTTTTACCACTATTACACTTACAATGTACTAGCATGCACCTGTATGCTAATACATTAAACAACGTGCTACCAGTGACCTCACTGGATGGGGGATTCCTTTTTGATCATGCAGTGGGTCTCAAGCCATAGGGACCGGAGGTTACATGGCTCGTATTGGAGCTTCCTCTATGGTCAGAGACTGCACAAGGAACATACCTATTTGTTACAGCTCCATTCTTAGAGCAATTTTATTAAAGGGCACCCCTAACCGGGGCCTTGTGT
Source organism: Phyllomedusa bahiana (assembly GCA_025379985.1). Lineage (NCBI taxonomy): Eukaryota > Metazoa > Chordata > Amphibia > Anura > Hylidae > Phyllomedusa > Phyllomedusa bahiana. The sequence goes on along the minus strand of JAODAL010034013.1, from coordinate 10,506 downwards.
TGCTGTTCTGTAGGTGGTTTTCAAGCTCTAGCTTCCTTAACATTGTTTCTATGACATTTCTGGGATTTTAAAACATTTTGCACTATACTGTGCATTGCCTTTGGACAGTAGAAGCCTATGTTCATGTTTTTACCTTCCAAATGTACACACTAAAGGCGACATGTCAGAAAAGTGCCGTATCCATGCCAGTTATAGGCGCATTAAATCAGTGTAAAGTGCATCTGAAAGTACAATCCTTTAAAAAAACTGGAGTCTGGTAGACCTGGCATAGAAAACTTAAAAAGGAGAATCGCGCCAAACAAGGCGCATTGCGCAACTCACGTCACATAGCATATCATTGGTAGTATATGTAATGCGCCTATTGAGGTGCATTGCGTGACGGAGGCGCATACCATAGGTAATGCGCCTCTATAGGCACATTGCGTGACGGGGCTCACAGTGCACCATATGTAGGTGCATTACAAAGTGTCGTACCCGGCGTATAATGCGCCTAATTTGAGTGTACAACAATTCATTTACATCAAGCATATGGCGTCAAAAATGGTTTTGGCACAAAATAGACCAAAAAATTGGCGTTGGTGTGTTGGGACATGTCGCCCTAAGAGTCAGTAGTGGCTCGAAACACGTCAGACTTCCTTCACCTGTGGAACTACCCTGCTGTATATCTACCTGTGGCACTAATAAAGGATTTATTTCTCATTGTCACGGCGCGCGGCGCTGCAGCTCGCCGCGGCCCTCCCCCTGTGCGCACGGGGTCCGGCACGGGTGCTGCGGCTGTCCGCAGCCGTGGTCCTTCTCCTCTTGCCCGGGAGACCCCGTACTTACCAGTCCCCGCTCCTGTCTCCAGCTCTGACAGCCGCCGCGTGCATAATCCCTGCTTAAGGCGCGCGCGCAACGGCTGGTCCGGATTTAAAGGGCCAGCGCGCCTTTAATTGGTTAATTGACGGCCGCTGGTCCTATATATGGTAGACGCCCCTAGCACTCGCTGCCAGTCTGTTGATGTGTTTTGGAGCGTTGAGAGTGCATAGAGTTCAGCCTCGATTTCCCGTGTACCAGTCCGTCTGCTTACGTTCCTGACCTTGCCTGATAGCCGCCTGCCCTGATCGTCTGCCTGTCTCTGACTACGAACCTCTGCCGCCTGCCCTGACCTTCTGCCTGTCTCCGACTACGCCTCCGGATTACGATTTTGCTCCACGCTGTACCCCGGCTGCCATCGCAAGCAAGTCACGTCAGGGGTAACGACCTGGTAGCCTCACGCCGCAGCAAGTCCATCCCGCTTTGCGGCGGGCTCTGGTGAAAACCGGGGGCTACTTAGACTCCGTTCCCTGGCGTGGCTTAGCTATCATCGCTTGCGTTGGCCCAGCGGATCCACTCCTCCGTTACACTCATGGACATTCGGATACTGCTGGCTTTTTCCCATTATGTATAATGATAGCCACAGCAGCCATTGCGACTGCCAGGGGGCCCAGAGGTTGAGGGGGCCCCACACAGGAACAAGAACATTGTTCCTTTTTGCAGGGAACAAGAAGTCAATGGCTTTCTGCTCTCCAGCACAACAATGTGGATTTCTGATATATGGCCGTATCATTTATACCTTTACTTATTGCTACTTAAGCTGCTGTTTCAGTTTAAGTTCCTTAGGGGGACGAGGCCTATCTAAGTCTGCTATGGGGCAATATGAATTCTAGTCATGCCGCTGATAAGATAAGATATTAGGACAGAGTGCAATTATTTTTGTTAAGATTTTACAAGGAAGTTATTATTTTCATTCACATTTCAAAGGAGCCATAGTCAGTTTCTTTACACTATGAGTAGCATTAGTAAAGGAACAGGAGCTTCTAAGTCATGTGCCACCATCTTTTACTCTTTAAATAAAATATAAAATGGGCACCTTCTAAATCTGCAACTCACTTTATAATTAAAACAATGAAGGTAGATTGATCCCCCACTTAGAGTTGTCTGCCACATAAATGCCTTGACTTGGTTATAAAAAATGCATATATGACTCCAGACTGAATAGCGTGACCACAGACCTCACATCCAGGCAGTACACTCTTACCACTTCAAAGTTGCAGTACAATGCATGGAGACGGATGTGGCTTATGTTACAGCATTTTGAATGCTAGTCAGAACTGTTGACAAAGGTGATACATTGCATTCGGGAAATGGCACATGGTTCACGTGACTGTTCTTAACATCTGTCTGAGAAAAGTTGCAGTAAGATAGGAGTTTTAGTTGATTCAGTGTTTAAATAGCAAAGAAAAAAGTAGATAAAGAAAACCACATAAAGAAATAAGGAAAGGACAACATCTTACATAGGTCTGAAAGGTCACATTACTAAATGTGAAAGTAACGCGGATGTCACGGCAGCAGGTTGTCGTGGATGTGTTCATGTTTGCCATGTGTCTGTGTTTGGTTACTTGGGGTTGGTACTTTATGTGTCATCAGTCTACATTAATTTTGGAATGTGTCACATACAGGACTGTATTTACAGCCTATGCTATGCTTAGGCACTCACTGAATACATCCCATTAAAGGGGTATTCTCCCCACATTGATTAGCTTTGAAGAGGTTGTCTCACCATACTGTTTTACAGAGCGGCAGCCAGCTTCAGACTCCCACTTCCTGATCAGGCTGTGATTCACATACTGTTACGAGTGGTCCTGCAGCCCGTGGGTCAGGCTGCGGGCACACTCGTGCTCCTTCTGTCCCCCCGGAGACGAGCGGTGCTGCGATCTGTATGACGGTCCGCAGGCAGACTCGTTCCTCCGGGAGCAACTACTTGCCTGTCCGCGCTCCTGTGTTTCGCGTCCCTCGGCTGGCCGATGCGAGTGCCCCCAATTCCTAGGGCGCGCGCACTGGCTCTCTTAGATTTAATGGTGCAGCGCACCGGTAATTGGTTAATTTCCGGCCGCTGACCCTATATATACTGTGTCATCTCCGGTACTTCCTTGCCGGATCTATTGTGCCTCGTGCCTTAGAGAAAGCTGTTCTGAAAAACGTTCCAGTCACGTTTGTGTTTCCGACTCTTTGCCATGTTTCTTGACCACGAACCGTCGCCGCCCGCCCTGACCTGCCTGCCTGTCCCCGACTACGAGTTTGGTCTTACGATTCGGTACCTCGCTGCACCTCGGCCGTCATCGCAAGCAAGTCACGCCAAGGGTAGCGACCTGGTAGGACTTCCGCCGCAGCAAGTCCATCCTGCCTTGAGGCGGGCTCTGGTGAATACCGGGACCTACTTAGACTCCGCTCCCTGGCGTGGCCGTTACCACCGCTTGAGGTGGTCCAGAGGATCCACTACTCCTGCCGTTACATATATCAGCTCTGCTGTTCCTAGCTGAGTCTAAAGGAGTGACATCAGTCCTGGAGGTTTGTAAATACGGTTTCCCCGAAAATTTAAGAGGGTTTGTCTATTTAAATTTTTGCTCCAAAAGGGACGAGCTAAGACTTTTTTTGGGATGTCTTTTTCCATCCATGAACAAGAATTTCCCCATTTATTGTTAAAACAAAACACAACCTGTATTAATATACTGTAGTGATTTCATCACAACATCAGCATAAGCAGCCAAACTCTGAATTGCATAAAAAAATGCACTAGGTCTTATTTTCGGGGGTGTCTCATTTTCGGGGAAACAGGGTAGCAGTGCACATGACTGCAGAGTTTTAAAGGGTTAATGGAAACAAGCCCTCTTCTTTCAGAAAAAGAAGAAAAACAGCAGAGTGTGACCTCACCATCCTGACCACTGCTAGAGCCTGTAAGAGCAGGGAGAGGTGATCAGTAACCAGGGCCACCATCAGGAATTTCAAGGTCCCCTACAGCCAAAGTGTCTGCCCTCTCCCTCTACCCCACAAAAAATAGGGAGAACAGGGAAAAAACTTGTTTTGGGGTTTATTTTTGTGAAAACGGAATTCCGTCTATACCAGCTTTCTAAAGAGTGTTTAATGTGTTTTACCAGTTTTTTCTTAGCCCAATAACCTCTTTCTGTCAGCTTAGCTGTGTCAGTTGTTACGGGGTTAGGGTTTTTATTTCTATCTCTTTCCATTTTAGGGTGCTTATGATCTTTCCAACTTTAATGCCATTTTTATAGAAAAAGTGAGGTGACTGACAAAAAAGACACAATTCTGAATTTTTTTATGGTGGTAACATTTCAAAAATAATGTTGTTTTAAATCTTTTTTTTTCATGTCTCACCTTAGTATTTGTACAAGTGATCGCTAGTACAATACACTATGGTACTTGTGTACTGCAGTAAATTGTCATTCAAGCGTTCCCCTATTAAATCTTGCCTCAGGCCACAATTGCCATAGGTAGGTAGCTAGGTTAGGTAGGTCACCATTCAATAGAGTAAACAATACATTGTGCAAAACTTTCTGTAATTGTAAAAAGTTAGACAGAAAGTTCTGCAGGAGGCAAACCAGACAGGAAAGCAAAGAGTTAAAGCAGCAAACTATGTGCCCCCCTCAGTGTTTCCCCTCACCTGGCACAGCTTACGAGACATCTTGCCGCTAGCATAGTTAATGTCTCTCCCAGGGATACCAAGAGAGCTCCAGTGCCATCCATCTGCACCTGGACTATGTACCAGCACAGGAAGAAGTGGACCTCTTCCCCTTGTTTTTTCCCTTTCAGCCCAGACCGCCATGATCACTTCTCCCGCCCACAACTCGTCTCTGCAGAATTTTTCGCATACACATCTTAGAATCCTCACTTTTACAGCAGCTCCTTACTTATAGGTATATAAGTCCACTCAGTTAGGTAGCTCTATAGCTCCACTCATCAGATATGAAGCTGTATAGGTCTCTTCACTTAGGTAGCTCTATAGTGGGTGCGTCAGGCCCTCACCGCTACTTGGGCCCCGGCATGCCCTCACTGCTACCGACGCCACAGCGGGTCCTCGCCACTACAGGGGGCCATGATGGGCCCTCACCAATACCGGGCCACGTCCCTCACCATTGATATTTAATCTTATCAGACATTTGAAACAAAGCGGGCCCCCTTGTTTCACAATTCGGCCTGGGCTGTTCAACAGTACCCCTAGTACTGCCCTATCGGCGGCCCTGCCAGTAACTAAGGAAGCCTGTGTGCACAAACAGAAGATAAAATCTGCTCCTAAATCTGAAAAGAAGCAAAATCAGAACAGCAATGTATTTGGTAGTAGTCTTTATTTGCCTTTAACTACAAGTTTAAAGCTAATTCAGGATACAGTAATACTCCTTTAAAAATGTAGATAAAGGTAAATAAATATTATTACCAAAAACATTTCTGTTCTGATTTTGCTTCCTATCAGAGCTATAACAATTCATATCTCCTGCTTGTTTATACAAGTTTCCTTAGGTTACCAATCATATGTCTGTGCTCTATGATCTAGCAACCCTGGCTGGGATGGTGAAATCACTCCTTGCTGTTTCTTATTAGCAGCACAGGAGCTTGTTCAGGTTTCTTACTGTAGATATTTAACTCTGTAGAGATCTGTAGCTTTCTACCTTGCTATTAAAGCCCTTCCATTGCCAATCTCGCTTTAACAGATTCAACTAGGAATAGCAGAGATAAAATGTGAGTCACTGCTTTAGAATGACCAGTAGCCTGAATGGGAAGCAGGAGCCTGAAGCTGGCTGCGAAGAGCAGGCTCTGTAAGTAGGCACATTCTGAAAAATCAGAACCCAAAACTCCTTTTTGCAGCCAAGATGATGCAAGTGTTCAGTACCATATAGAGTAGTGTGTTGGGATGCCGGCAGCGGTCTAGGCCCTTGTAGGGGTTCAGTGTTATAAGCAGTACAGTTATATTCAGGACTGGACTAGGATTTACAAGCAACCCTGGCACACAAACCCCAATTGCCCATGAACAATATTGTACCCCTCCCCTCCATCGTGTGACACACGCTGTGACAAGTAACACATTTTCCATTACTTGCTGGCTCTCCTTAGTACTCCATAAACCACAAAAGCAACACAAGAAATAAAATGGGAAAGTAGGCCACCCCTATATGAGCACCAATATAACTAATACATACAGCAACCAAACAGTGGTCATACCAATTCCACACAGGCACTCTGCAGGTTGTCATCATGTGGCAGACTATACAAGAGAATACAGCACTGACTCAACACAGAGGAAAATTATAATATTTAGTGATTTACAGCTTACTTATTTTCTGGAATTATTCTATTTCAGTTCCATTCTCTATTTGCTCCAAGCAGCCATGAACATTTTTTAAAACAATAATACATCATTGAAAAGTTTACTGCACAAACATTTTTGGATTTTTGATGTTGATTCATATTCCAAGCTGTAAAGCGACAAACTCCCCAAACTACTGCTGCCCCCAATACTGCGCCCGAGGTCCAGATGGCAAAAAAAAATTATAAGTTGGTCCAGGTTCACAAATGTGTTGTATGTTCCTTTCGGATCCTCTATGGTAGAGGTGACAGCGGATCCGTTACACGATACACACCAATGGCACCCAATGGAAGCCATCATGGTGTCCGTCACGTTCACGAACTATATAGTATTGGATGCTCTGCTATTTTCCTAATTTTGTCGAAATCTGCTAAATAGTCTCTGATGCAGATGTGAACTTAGCATTAGTGGTACTTTAGTAGTTGCAAAGTAGGAATCCAGCATCCAGGGTAAAAGGTGCTTAAAAAAAACAAAAAACATTAATTAAAACTATTCAATATATTGAAAAAGTATAGTGGCCATCAGGATCACATCTGATATGTTTCAAGCTCTGAGCCAGGGATATAACTAAAATCCATACTGTCCCATAGCAAAATGAGATGGGTCTCTTCATCTAATGAAAGGAAATTAAAACAGCAGCATAGTTACATAGTTACATAGTTACATAGTTTGTCAGGTCAAAAAAAGACATACGTCCATCCAGTTTAGCCCATTTATTAAAGTGTTGCTAAAGTGTTAAAGCATAAAAGTAATAAATAAAGGTAGAAATATTAGCGCCATATATTAGAGAACCCACAAAGTTATGCAAGATGGCAGAGAGCCACCATCTTAATTCACCCTACAAAATTATATCATGCTCTTTGACCTGAGTGGGCCGCCTCCACCCCTGGGCCCCATAGCAGTTGTTATGCCCACTATGGCCATAGTTAGGGCCATGCTCTTAGTCATAGTACATGGGTAAAGGAGATATTTTGGGGGTCCATTCCCAAAATAGGTGGGGTTCCCAGAAGACCTATCACACTTTGATGGTATGTCCATTAAAATGCCATGGAAGTAAGATATGGGAACACCCCTTTAAAAGTAAAACAAGTCAACAAATTTTGATACTCTACTCATGTTCTGGTCAAAATTACAGCATGTATATATGATTATAATAGAGGCTACACAATGCAGTCAATATTTTGGCGAATGTAAAGAAATATATCAAGTGTATTTATCCCTTTAACGACCGTCCACCGACTTTTGACGTCGGCTGGTGGAGGGTCGTTCGTCTACAGCGACATCTTTTGGCGTCGCTGTAGACTTCAGGGTTTGCGGCGCCCGGTGCCACAGCTGCGCTAGGATCGGGGCTGTACTAACACAGCCCGATCCCAGAGCAAAGTTCCCGCGAGCACCCGGGGGGCGGAGGAAACCTCCGCAACCCAGTGCTTTAAAACCCCTTTTATTGCGGTGGTGCTTTACCCAGAACAACGAAGGATTCCCTGCTCTGTCGGGTGGATCGGAACACCAGGTGCCCGACAGAGCCTGGGGAACGGCTGCGCAGTCAGCGTGGGGACCTAGAGTGGGGCAGGCTGTCTGTGGTTCCAGCCAGTGACTAGGGCAAAACTGTGTGCTGTCCTGATCACTGCCTTTTCAGACTGACACATGTTATAATGTATTAGCATATTTGAATATGCTAATACATTTACTAGGGGGAAAAAAAAAATGTAAAACAGTTCTCCCTTCAAGGGATTTAAAAAAAAAAAAAAAAAAGTAAAAAAAAATAAAAAAAGATAAAAAAAAAAAATAAAATTTATTAAAAAAAAAAATTTTGGGGCATAAATTACCCCATAAAAAAAAACCTTTCCCAACATAATGGGAATCCAAAAAACGCCCGGGCCCAAAACCCTGTAAATTTTTAAATCTGCAATTTTTTAAAGGGTAGGAAATGGGAATGGTGAAAAAAAAAATGTAAAAAAAAAACTAAAAAAAAAATTTACTTTTTAAAAAAAAAATTTCCCTTGAAATTTTTTTTATAAGTGAACTTAAACAAACCCCCCCAAATAAAGTAAAACTTGTTTCAAAAAAAAAACGGGGCCCTTCCATCCAACTGAAACCCATTGAAAAAAATAAAAAAGTTACAACTGTTGAAACGCAAGGAGGCAAAAAAAAAAAAAAAAACTTTCTTTTTATTAACTACTTTTCGGGCCCCTTGGGAGTTAACCCGTTTAATTTTGGGGGATTTAAACCCAATTTTTCGGGGAGACCTACCAGAGGAATTTTATGAAAGGCCCTTTAGGGGTAATTTTTAAAAATTTTAAAAAAAAAAACTTTAAACACAAAGGGTATTAAAAGCTACATTCCCAAATAAAAAAAAGGAGAACCTTTTTGTCAAGGGGGCACATTTATAAGGTAATTCCCACCAAAAATTAAATTACTAAATTTTTTGCAAAAAATTATTTAAATTACATTTTTAAAAAAACCACTTTTTATTAGGGGTTTTTAGACAGTTTCTATCCCTTTCTGCTTTTCCCCATCCAACACAATTGGGGGGGCCTCAAAAATTTTTTTTGGTTTGGTTTTGGAAAAAGGGATTTTTCAAAAAACATGCTCCAAAAAAATTCACTGTTTTTTAAGGAAACCCAAAACCCAAGGGGGAAACCAAAAAACATGAAAACATTTTTCCCGCTTTTGGGGCCGGTTAAAAGCTTTAGTAGGGACCGTTCTATATAATTAAAATAAATCTAATTTCCAAAAAAATTTGCCAAAAAGCCCCGCTTTGGTAAAACGGGTTTTTAAAGTGCCAAAGATTAGGGGCGTTCTGGGGGCGTCGCACCACATTCATAGAATAACACTTATATTTTTAACGCCAAAGCTAGGTCAAAACATTTAAACAACCAACCAGGGGAAAGGAGGTGCCTGAGCCAACTTTTGGTATTGGCTCTACATGCACCTGTATGTATGACCTGCAGAAAACAGCCAACCAGGGGAAAGGTGGGGCCCCGACCAACTTGTGGTATTTGGGTCTAACTGCCTGTATGTATGACTGCAAAAACAGCCAGACCAGGGGAAAAGGGGGTGCCGAGCCCAAATTTTGGGAATTTCTCACACGCTCTGATGTAGACCTACAGAAGAAAAACCAGACCAGGGGAAAGGTGGTGCCTGAGCCAACTTGTGGTATTGGGCTCTACACTGCCCTGTATGTAATCTCAAAGAAAAGCCAACCAGGTAAAGGGGGTGCCTAGAGACCTTGTAGATTGGCTCTACACGCCGTAAAGTATACCTGCAGTAAGAACAGCCAGACCAGGGTAAAGGAGTGCGCCTGAGCCAGACTTGTGGTATTGCCTCTACACTGCCCTGTAATGTATGTCCTGCAGAATTAGTCACAGACCAGGGTAAAGGTGGTGCCTGAGCCAGACTTGTGGTATTGGCTCTACACTGCCCTGTATGTATGACTGCAGAAGAACAGCCAGACCAGGGTAAAGGTGGTGCCTTAGCCAGACTTGTGGTATTGGCTCTACACAGCTCTGTATGTATGACCTACAGAAGAACAGCCAGACCAGGGTAAAGGTGGTGCCTGAGCCAGACTTGTGGTATTGGCTCTACACTGCCCTGTATGTATGATCTGCAGAAGAAACACCAGACCAGGGTAAAGGTGGTGCCTGAGACAGACTTGTCATATTGACTCTACACTGCCCTGTATGTATGACTTGCAGAAGAACAGGTTCACACATTCTGGCACATTCTACACTGCCTTAAAGCTATTTAGAACTTGCCTGTCAGCGCCAACATTCATACATGTCACCCTTAGACTAGATTTATCAACACCATAATAATACTATGATACAACTATGATAAATGTGATAGATTGTAAGACTGTCTAGTTTAAGTTTACACTGTCTTAGTATTGGACAGTATTAATTAATCTGTCCAAATATTTCCGGACCGTAATAATTTTTGCAAAATGATGTGTAGATGTTCATGTATATACACTACATATTTACCAGTATTCACATCAGACTGAATAAACAAACTATAAGGCCAGCACATTTCATTGTTTTCTCAAACAAAGCTTTGTTCCTCTTTTACTCACAGTGGCTTGTGCTAATTGATAATTCTGTGCAGCTTTAGACTTGTCTAACTTTTTCTAACTTTTGTTTTTTTGGCTTACTTTCTACACCAGCATTTTGGCCCATTTTTGGTGCAGATTTTGGCTCAATGTGTTGTTAAATGAGAAAATTTAAATCCAGCACAAACTAAAATTCTTCTGTTATGTCAACATTTAAATCCTTCAGATGTAGATGCAATGGTGCTGCTTGTGCTACTCACCCGAAACGTGTTAGCATCTACAC
>JAODAL010034012.1:0-44832 GCA_025379985.1 Phyllomedusa bahiana | reverse complement strand
TGGGCCGGGATAGCCAACCCCCCCCTAGTTCAACCAATCAGCTCTTTTCTGCATTTTTTATTGTATTTTGAACTGTCCCGCCTTTTCATGTGATTGGTCAATACTTCTCCATAGGTTATAATGGGTCACTGTCGCTCCTATCCTGATTAGTCGGCATAAACCAGCCAATGAGAAGCGCTTACAGAATTTGAATTACTGTATTTCCCGGAAGTTTCCAATATCCCAATTCCTGATGTAGCGCCGGCGACAAACACATTGTTAGTGATTTGATTGATTTATGTTTTTAGAAGGTTTGAGCTCTTTTTCAGATAATATTTTACACCTAATAAAAAACAATTTTTTTAATCATACTCCATGCCTCACGGAGCTGAGAGCCGAGATTTCATTGCCCCAATCTCTCCATAGACTACAATGGACAAAGTAGCTCGCACTCTGATTGGCCGGAATAGCCAAGCCCCCGCTAGCTCAACCAATCAGCTCTTTTCTGCCTTTTTTACTGTATTTTGAATGCTGGTCCCTCCTTTTTGTTATTCTATACTTTACCCCAAAGGGGCCTCACGGAAAGCCTCATGAGAGCCGGAGGAAGTGTTATTTTTTCTTTTGTTGATCTTTCTATAATGTTTCCTTCATGTAAACGTTTTTCTCGCTTCACCTTCGCCTCGTTTCACCGTCCCGGTCATTTTGACCAACTTCAACTAGGTCTGCCTGTCGGAGCTGGCGAGCGCTGCAATACGCCGCACTTTGCCGACCCGCGATCATGCATGCCTCGGAGTATTCGAATGTGCCGCGTCCCGCACCAGAACGCCCATTGCACGCCCCCTTCATGTTGGGCGCATCCGAAAGTGGCGAAGGTTGCACCTAACATCGCATCCCTGCGTCTGACAGGGCATTCGGATCAGTGAGGCGCCAGAAAACAGGCGCAAATCCTGAACATACATGTCGCCCACAGTGTTTTTAAACGGCACATACAAGTAAATTTTTCCTGGCCATTTGTGGAGCGCAATTTATATCCAAGGGTTAGCCAAGCTTGTTAGTGGGTTCGTTTGGAGTCAAATACAGGGTATGTATTTATCATTTACAGATATCTTCATTAAACAGAGTCTTTACATTTTAGAACAAACAGTATGTCAGAAAGAGAGGTGGCAGGCTCTTCACATGCGAGTGGCAGTGGCACAAACATTCCTGGAGCAGGCACAGGTCGCAGCACAGTAAGTGGACGTCGCAGCAGGGGTCACTCGGTAAGGCCAGAACTACCGGTGTCATCTAGCGGCCGTGTGTTGACCAGCAACCCTAGGGTTCTTGATTGGTTGACTAAGTCATCCACTTCCTCCCAGATGACATCTGACAACCCCAGCCAAGAGTCGGTGGGAACGTCAGACACAACCTTTAGTTGGCATGGCCCGGGAGTGGGTCAGCGGCCCTCACCTGTCCTCAACCCGCCACTGTCCCATCCGATTCCCTCAGCCAGAGATCTACTATGTGTTCTGGGCTCAGCGATACTATTCAGCGAGGATGAACAATTTGAGGAGGACAGTCAGCTGCTACTTGGCAGCGAAGAAATGGGGCCAATATCCCCTGCTTCTTGCAGTAGGTGGCAAAGTATAGATGTGGAGATGGCATGGGAGGTCATGTTATTAGGAGTCAGCCTCTGCATACCAAGACCCTTGAGGAGGACAGCAGTGAAGATGAAACAATAATCGATGATTATGTAGCCGACCGCACTTGGGAGCCGGGTGAAGCAAGGGCTTCATAATCGTCAGGAGAAGAGGGCGTCAGCTTGCGCCTCAGGCAGCGGCACATCCAGCAAATGATTGTGTGGCCATGAGTAGCAGCAGTGCAAGGTCAGGAGCCAAGCGGCCACGGGGTAGAAAACCGGCTTCGCAGGTCCAAGAAAGTAGCGGCACAGGGGCTCAGCGAGGCAGCGGTGGTAATAGTCACTCAGTGCGGAGCATTGGCATTAAAATCAGATATTCGGCAGTGTTGCAGTTCTTTGCTAAGACACCGGAGGGGCCGAATATGGGTATATGTAGAATCTGTGGGCAGAAAGTGAAGCGTGGCCAGGGAGCTAACGTTGGCACCATGGCCCTGCGTCAACACATGCAGCGTCACCATCCGGTGGCCTTGGAGAAACGTGGCTCAGATGTGGTGGTCCATCAGCAGCAGCACCCAGTGGCATGCATGCAGCCAGTCAAGGCTCCACCACGTTGTCAAACTGCTGCTCCTGCGCCAATGTCCGCCTCCTCCTCCACCACCACCACCATCTCAGCCTCCACAAGTACTGCTTCATCATACCACATGTGTAGGGCACAGTGGTGTCACGCAGTTCTACACCTGGCTTGCCTTGGCGAACGAAGTCACACAGGGGAGGAACTGCTTTCTCCGCGCCAACTGCAAATCGGAACCATGGTGACGGACAATGGGAGGAACATGGTGTCCGCGCTGCACCGAGGAGGGATAGTCCATGCGCCCTGCAAGGCGTATGTGTTCAATCTGGTTGTGAAAAGGTTCCTGAAGTCTTCCACCGATCTTCAGAAGATTCTGAAAATGGCCAGGAAACTGTGCATGCACTTCTTTCCATTCCTACAAAGCCAGAACACCCCCCTCGAGTTGCAGGGGCAGAACCCCTCCACAACACACCTGATATGCAATTTTCCACCCTTTGGGAATTGCAGCCTGCCATTTTTGGCCCCCGACTGTATAAACAGATAAACCCATTAAATTTTTTGATGCTCCCGGGACAGGAGTACTCCCCGTGTAACTTGATATCAGCCCGGCGCTCATGCCTGACACCTGCCGTTTGCTGAGGCCCTTTGAGGATGCGACGTTATTTGTCATCGCCGGGTACGGGGTGAATAAGTCATTCCACTGCTTTATGTCCTGGGAAAGAACTGAAAAAAACGTCGGGCAGGGGGAAAGGAGCTGGTGCTAAAATCTCGCGCCACATAGTCCGGTGGGGACGAACTGGAGGACAGGAACATTGGGCAGAAGCATTGTCTGGTAAATTTTTGGGTTTTTTTCCCAGCGCAGGGGAGGGGACAGGAGCACTGGAGGATAGATGGAATGAGGAAAGAAGATACCCGCCAGACCGTGGCGTAAATGGGATGGAGGCAGGAAGTTCCTCGGAGTCACTTTGCAAGGCCCGCGCATGCGATTTGCCTGGCTAGTGACACCGAATAGTCAGCACCCGGAAAGGGGGGATACTTTGGCTCTCCTCCCTATTGGACCCCGCTACGGCCCAAAAAAGGGGACCCTTTTTTTCCCAGCTGTGAGGGGGGACAAACTAAAATACTTAAAAAAATCGTCTTAGCGTTGGGCGCTGCCTATTTGCAGCACGCCCCTCCTTGACAGGTCCCCGGGGGGGGTTCCTCAGCGTCACGTTACTGCCGCGGCTGCGTGGGAAGGGGGGGGGGTTGGAGCAGTAAGCCCCATCAGCAGAAACCCTAATCTGGATTTCACTGATAGAAACCCCTTTTACCCCCCCTATGAGAAGGGCAGTCGCCCAGCACAGGACCTGGAGCAGCCCAAAAACCACAGGGGGTGCCTACTTGTACAGCACTCTGCCACCCCGTTAGAAGATTCGCTGGAAAACGGGCACCCAAACTGGATTTGGCCGCAATTGCCAAGTTTGCATTGGAAAGCTGTCCTGTCCCCCATAGTTGGCATAAAGGTGGGGGTTCAGTGCGGGGGGGGCCCCTCGTACCCCAAGGAGAACCCGTTGCCCGGGGAAATGGGGAAATGACGACCTTTGTCAAGTGAATCGGGCGGGATCGGCCGGGATTTCCACCACCAAATGCTTGGGCGCCAGATTACATCAGCCATGACTCCTCACCAAACTTTGGAAAATGAGTCGGGGTTTTCAACACCTGCCTCAGCCACTATTCTGATGCCACCACCCGCCTGATGCCACACTTCTGCTGCCAATTTCTCCATCTGCCTCCCACCATCTTTACCAGGGACTGGTATTGCCATCCACCTCCACACTCTGTTATTGTGCCACTCTATGACCTCATCCTGCTGCTGCTGTTGCTGATGCCGTGATCTCGACACTGTGTCATTGTGCCACTCTCTGACCTCATGCTGCTGCTGCTGTTTTTGCTGCTGCCGTGACCTCCACACTGGCATTGTGCCACTGTTTGACCTCATGCTGCTGCTGTGGCTGCTGCCGTGACCTCCACACTCTGTAATTGTGCCACTGTCTGACATCATGCTGCTGCTGTTGCTCCTGCCATGACCTCCACACTCTGTCATTGTGCCACTCTGTGGCCTACTCCTGTTTTTGCCACTTCCAGAATGTCATTGTGCCACTGTCTGACCTCATGCCACTGCTGTCGTTGCTGCCATGCCCTCCACACTGTGTCATTGTGCCACTGTCTGACCTCATGCTGCTGCTGTTGCTCCTGCCATGACCTCCACATTCTGTCATTGTGCGACTCTGTGGCCTACTCCTGTTTTTGCCACCTCCAGAATGTCATTGTGCCACTGATTCGCTGAACCTCATTGCTCTGCTATCCGTGATAACCTCCACACTCTGTCCCCACTGTGTCCTACTCTTTGGCCTACTGATGTTGCCACCTGAGCCCTCAGCTTGTCTTTTTCCAGCTGTCGCTGCCATGACTTTATCAGGCTACATTCCCGCTTCAGTTTTTTGGTCAGTTTTGCCCTCTTATAGTGAAGCGATTCTAAGAATGGCGGCAGTCATCTGCATGTCATACTAAAGCACAACATTGTATGAAGACCAAACCAAGCTCTAATCAAGTATATACATTTTACATTATTGTTTTTTGGGATTTACTTAAGATATTGCCAAACTTAGAAGAAATTGCGTAGCAAATTGGGGCGTTCTCCAGGATTTCTTGTAAAACTGAAACATTTTAATCTAAAATTGCAGATTGAAATAAAAAAATAATTTTCACATCCCAACCATAAAAACATTTGTGAAAGACCTTTGGGGTCGATATACTCACTAGACCACTGGATATATTCCATAAGGGGTCTAGTTTCCAGTATGGGGTCTTTTTAGGGGTATTTATTAAGTTTTAGCACTTTAGGGTTTCCGCGAAAGTGTAAAGAAAATTACAATGAAAATGAGACCCAAAAGATCAGTAGGTGCTCCTCCTACTCTGAGGTTTGTGGTTGAGCCAAATAGCACACTAGGGCCACATATTGGATATCTGTAAAAATAGCAGAATTTGGTCAATCGATATTAAGTTGTATTTCCCTGATCACATTTACCGTGTTCCTGTGAATAATGGACAAAAATTGAAAATCTGCAAAACACCTAATAGGTTAATAAACTTCCTAAATGCTGTTTTGAATACTCTAAGCGGTGCAGTTTCTTAGATGGAGTCATTTATGGGAGTATCTGATACACAAGCCCCTTAAAACCGCTTCAGAACTGGACTGGTCTTTAAAAATATCAATGTTGCAAATTCTCTTGAAAATATGAAAAATGACTAATAAATTTCTAACCCCCCATAATATTGTAAATAAAAAAACATTTAAAAAATAATGCCAAACTGCAGTGAACATATGGTAGATGCTAGTTATAAACTATTTTATGTGTCATAACTATCTGTCTTGCCCACAGAAATTTTTGAACTTTGAAAATTTTTCAAAATTTTCACGATATTTTAATACTTTTTACAAATTAAGAGGGATTGTATGGACCAACATTTCTTACTAACTTAAAACACAATGTGTCATTCAAAAACAGTCTCTGAATCACATGATTAGGTAAAAGTATTAAAAAGTTATTCTCACATAAAGTGATACATGTCAAATTTAAAAAATGGGGCTCTGTCAAGGAGGTCAAAACTGGCTGCGTCCTTAAGGGGTTAATCAAATTCTTGCTGATGAATGTCAAATAGCAAGAAGAAAGGCGCCTATTTTATATAATATGCTTCTCCCAGTTTAGTTAAGAAAGAGTCTATAAACAAAATGCAGCTGAGCTTAAAGGGGTTTTATAAGTGTAGTATGAGTAGACGCTCATGTTGTAAAAATGTTAAACAGATAACAGACACCGAAGGCTCAATTGATGGCAGAACATACTGCTTCAGAAACTGTATTTACTGTGAAACCAGTTTTGTGGTTTACTGTATTAAATGTTTATACTGTGATTTATTGTATGTACAATCTGAAAAGCTCAAGACAGCATTAGGGAACACATCTATAGTGCCACATATTTAAAGGAAAAAAAACTCTTCAAATGTAGCTAAACATTTAAAAAAAAAACACTATACCAATTTATAAGGATTTTAAGTGTTCAGTAAAGAGTATATGAGATTAACCATAGATCAGATTGAATACTACACTTTTGATTTTTTTATACTAATTTTGTATTTTTAAAAGGATTGTTTAATAAATAGAGGGAGGGTTTTGTGATACAGGTTCCTTTTAGTTAAGTATCTACAAGAAAAGTATCAGATGAAACTAAAGGCTGAACATCTGAAATGTGTAAGTTGTGCTAGACTGCATTTACTGTAATAGAAATGGAGCAACTGGATGGTTTTATTTTACAGATTAGGAAGAAATAAAGAATGTCATCTTTTAAAGTCAGCAGGTGCTGGTCCAGAGGTCTACCAGCTTTAAAAACTTTGTGATGTGCATTACTTAAAATTTCTACAGAATATCATCAATCTAAATCTGCTTTTGAATTTGAATCAATCAAATTTATCAGCTATTTGTGTGTCTTGAAGAAAACATTTTGGGCTGCATAGTATTGAAATGTGAGACCACCTATAAATAGCTGGATTGATGCTAAGGGTATGTTCACACGGCATAATTTGGCGCTCATTTCAGCGTGTATTGCGCATTATACGTAGCAAAATGCGAGCCGCAATTACGGTAATCCCTAGCTCTCATAGAGAACTATGGATTACGCCTTGTCCCCCCCGCGCGTACAATACGATCATTTTGTACGCGTGGGGAGATAAGTAACATGTCATTTATTCGCGCCGATTACGGACCGTGAGTAATGCATGTCAATGGGCCCCCTGTGCTTTAGGAATACTTAAAACACCCAGCATATTGTGGCACATACTGTATGCGTCGCAATTACGCCTTGTGAACATAGCCTAAAGATTGATATTGTTTTATTTATTTATTGTTTTTTGTGTATTTTAATAAATAGGGGCCGCAGATGTAACTACTTTGATGGCAGTTGAATGTATTATAAGTCAAGTTAATTGCATGAGGTAATAAGACAGGATAGATTTTAATGAATTTCTTAGCCCTGTACTGCATTAGGGGTGTTCAAACTACTGAGCAGCAGTATATGGCTATGTGTAGCACCTAATTACTAGGATGTATTGTTATTTTCGCTGATATTGAAAGTGTTCTCATACCAACACCTGTGCAGGGCATTTATAAGGACCGAGGAATGACAAATGCATACCAAGATGTCAGTAATGCCTTGTTAAGGCATTTACACAGCTTCTGACACTGGAAATCATAGCAACAGAACATGCACAGTATGACAGCGCATGCTCTGCTATGAAATCCCCACTCAGGTACTGTGTTTTGAGTTACATTTCCCATTATCAGGTTCCATTACTTTAGATAATGTGGTAGTGTTAGGGTTCTTTCACACAGTGCAATTTTGGTGCAATTTTAGCTGCACTCCAATTAAGCTGCCTTTATTACCTTCTTTCAGTTGTCAAAATTATTAAGAAAGGTGTTTCAAGTAAGTAACCAGTTACTGTGTTTGAAGTCTTCTGGTTACAAATATACTAATTGATTACTCACTTTCTAAACAGTTTAGATAAGTGAAAGGAGCTAAAACTGCACCACAACTGTGCTGTGTGAAAGCTCCCTTATAAAGCACACTGATACTTTTTTATTTTAATTACTTTTTCAGGTCCCCAGAAGAACCAGATATAAGTGTGAAAATAGAGGAAACATGTTGAGGATAGACTGGAGATAAAATATACCTTGAAGATCAGTGAGTAGGGAATCCCCATGAAAAGCCTCTGTGGGGCAGGGAAACTCTTTTTAGAGCAGATCCTCTGCCAGCTATGTAGAGATAGGTAGGAACTTATGGCGAGGTAATTCTCCAAGGCAATATAGATAAAAAGAACATCTTTGATGACTGTTGATTACACTTTGCAACCTTAAAAACTGAGAAGAAAGTAACATTTGTCTCTCAGAGTCCAGCGACCACCAATAACAGTAATGAACAGCCTTGAACCCAATATTAGTGAAAATCAACTTACTATTGAAAGAGGAGTACTGTCTATGGTTAATTATTCAGAGAAACACATAATTGTTTGAAGTTGATGGTATCAGATTTATATGAAAGTCAAGTGTAAAGTTTATAATGCAGTATTCCAGGCTGCATTGTTGTGATTTAATCCTCACTAGAGATGACCGAAAACAGTAAAAAGTTCTAGTTCGATTAGTTCGGTTCGAAGTTCTATTCGAACTAGAACTTGAACTCAAACCCCATTAAAGTCAATAGGAGAAGATGTTCCGGTTAATTTTTATACCTATACAGGTGAGGAGAAGCTGTAATTACCATCCATAACAGTAAACTGGGCATGTGGAACAACTTAGTGAAGAAAATTTGGCTCTAAGAGTCACAGAAAAAAGTTAAGAGGCTAAAATACCTCATTTCTTTCAATGGCTAAATGAAAAGATGAGGACATCTTGCAAGCAGGGGCATAGCTATAGGAGGTGCAGCATTAGCAGCTGCTACAGGGCTCTGCTTCCTGAGGGGGCCCAAAAGCCCCTTTGACACATACGAGATTTGGAGACGGTGTGTTATACTAAAACTGTAAAAACTGAACTTTTGGGCACTAAGTATGATTTAGCAAATCCAAGCACTCTGTATAATATATATCAATGTATATGACAGTTAGGCGTTATGTGAGCCTGCAAATGTCACCAGATAACAGCATCTTGGTATGGGAAAGATGCAGCCAGCAATACCAACTTCCTAACTATTGATGTCTATGGAGAGGAAAATGCTATCTAACTAAGAGCAGTCTGTTCAGTACAGTATGGTGCACCGCACATAACCATATCACTGACACTTATCTGCCTTATCAATGTGTGATTGTAATACTAACAATACCCCTCCTCCCTCATAGATAGAAGGGGTTTTGGTAATGATTGTTTATCAAAATTTTTTGAAATTGAGAAAACCCCCCCGGGGAAAACCGGTTTTTTGGGACGCTTTTGTAAAATTGGTTTTTTGGTAATTTTGGGTTTATGACTAAGAAATTTTCCCCCCTTTTAAATAGATGTGAAATCTTTTGTTCACAGTATTCTGCCCCTTTTCAACTTTTCATGTAGCACGGGAATTTTTAAAATTTACCCCCCTTGCTGGGAAAATGAATTTTTAACCCTGACCTTTTGTTTTTAACGTGTAAAAATTCCTATTTTTGTTTCTGTGAGATTTTTTATTATTTTTTAATTTATTTTAAAGGCCCCTTTGATTCCGGGGGCGCTGAATTCGAAGGGTTACAACATAACATAATTAAAAAGAGCACTTTGATAATGAAAAAAATTGGCACGACAGAGGGAGAGGGGAACCCCTTCCCCGAGGGCTTACAATTTTAAAGGAGGGGGAAAGAGCAGGAGGGGGGGGGCAGACATGTTTGTGGGGGAAATTTTGTGACAAGGTTTAGTGAAGGTTATAGGAAAACCCTGAAGAAAGGGGTTTTTTGGGTTTTCCCTTTTGAAGCGGGGTAAAAGGGGGAGAGTCGGGTGTTGGGGCAGGGGTTTTTCCCAGAGTGTGGGTGAACACGGGAGAAGTCGGGGAAAACGGTTGTATGGGGAGTATAAGGGGGAGCAGAGGAGAAAAACCTGTGAGGAGCGGAGGGTGCATGACGGGTTTTTTTTGGGAAAAATTAGGGCAGGGGATGTATGGAGGGGGAGGTCATGGAGACCCTTTGGAAAGGTAGGATATTTTTAAAAATGAATTGGGTTGGGCAATAGGAACCCTTTTTAAGGAAATTTGGCAGAGGGGAAAAGGGGGGAAAATAGCGAGGAAGGGGTTTAAATAAAAAACGCAGAGTTAAGGATGGATTGGGGGGGGAGCGAGGGTGTTTACCCTGGGGCCACAGAGAAGGATGTTCAAAAAAAAAGTCTAGGCAGGAATGACAAGGGCATGGACCAGCATTTTTTTTAGTGTCATAGTTGAGGAATTGCAGATGCGAGAGATGGTGGGGGGCGGGAAAGGGAAAAGGGGAGGGTTTGGATGTTTTGGTTTGAAAAAATAGAGCGGAGTCTAGGTTACCCAAGGCAGCGGGCTTGCAGGGGGTGGAGTGTAGAGCCGTTGACCCGTAATAAAGATCCCCGGGGCAGGGGTTGAGTTGGAAAGGTGGGGAAAATGATGATTTTTTGTTTTTTCCCCCATTTGGTTTTTTGGGGACGTGTTTAGAAGGAGGAAAAGGACGAAAGGCAGTCAGGGATCCGGAAATGTAAAAAGTGAATTTTGGGCCCGGGGATGTAGAGTTGGGGATCCCTCCCCATTTCGGTGGTAAGAAAGTTGGGGTTTTGATGCTAGGTTTACCGGGGGCCAAGGGTGTAGATAGAGAAGACTAGTGGGGCCCCGGACTGAACCCCTTGGGGGGCACCGAAAAAGGGGGGAGGGGGGGGGGTGGGGCAAGAAAAGAGAGACGCTGAAAGTCCGAAAAGGGGAGGTAGGAGGAAAATCCAGGAGAGAGCCCCGTCGTGATGCCGGGGGGAGGGGGAGGATTTTTTGCAGGAAAGGGGAAAGGTCGGGCAGTGTCAAAGGAGAGGGGGGTTAAGAGGAGGACCAGATTTAGGGTTTTGGGGTTTTTGCAGTTTCTAGGTCATTAAGGGGGGTTTTTGGGTTTGGGCGGTTTTTTAAGGGGGGGTAGAGTCGGAAAAAACCCGATTTTTAGTGGGTCAAGGAAAAAGAGTTGGAGGGGAGAGGGGGGGAAGGGAAGCTGAAGAAGCGTTGTGCCGGGGATTTGGTTAGCAAAAGGGGGCATGAGAATTGGGGGGATAGTTGGAAAGAGAAGAGGGTCAAGGGTTTTTTTTTGGTTTGGAGTGAAAAATTAACAAAAAGGAAGAAGGGGTAGTTGCCAGGGGATAGGATTTTTAAAAAATGGGTTTTAGGGTTTGGGTTGGGGTGAAACCTGGTTCTGGGATGAGGTGGAAAAGGCCCCCGTTTGGGTTTTTAAAAACTAAAAGGTAAATGGGTTTATTTTCCAAGGTTTTTAAAAAGAAAAAGCTTTTCTTAAAAAAGTTTTTATCCATGGGGAAAACAAGTTAAGGGGGGAAAAGCAGGTTGCAAGGGGTAGGGAGGGTTCTGGGGGCTGGGGGTGAAGCTTTCTCTGATGGGGGTTGATTTTTTTGAAGGAAGTGAATGGGAAAGGTTTTCTGCTAAAGGAGGGATGGGGGAGGGTTTGGGGGGACGGAGAAGGGGTTTTAAGGTTTTTTTAATTAAATTTTCTGGGGGGTTTTGGGGGGCAGGGGGGATATGAGAGTGTGAAATTTGTCCTGTTTTTGGGTGAGGTGAAGTGCAGATTTAAATGTATGCAGGGGTTTTTTTTTTAAAAAGGCGGGCATCAAATTTATTTTTGGGGGGAAATTTTTTTTTTCCCAAGGGGGGGGCCGGGGGTTTTGGAAGCTTTTGTTGTTTGTGAGAGGGGGGCGATGAGTCAAGGGGGGGTGATTTATTGTTGGTTGTAAAAAAGGGGGTGGCTGCGTCTGGGGCCCTTTTAAAAGAGGGGAAAGTGGGAAAAAGGTGCAAAGAGTTCAGAGGGGAGTTTTGAGGGTTTTAGGTTTTGTAGATTCCTGGGGGGGTCGTTCTGGGTAGAGAAGGGAGGGGGCAGGTTTGGGGGGGAGATTTTTGGGAAAGGAAGCAGGTTGTGGGAAAATTTAGGGTTGGGGGGGTTTGAGATGTCAGATAGGGGGCAGAGGCGGGTGAATAAAGAGGTCCAGTGTTTGTCCAAACTTTGTGAGTGGCTCCGGGGGTCCCTGGAGAGGTCGAAGGAGGAGCAAGTGAAATGGGGTTTTTTTGGAAGCAGAGTTTGGGGGGTGTCCCATTGGGATGTTTAAATCTCCCATGATGATATGGGGATGTCGGTGGGAAAAAAGTGGAGAAGCCAGGGAAACAGCAAAGTGGTCAAGAAAGGCAAAGGGGAGGACCCTGGCGGTCGGTAGGGGCAACAGCCACTTGGAGGTAGAGGGGGGGACATAGATGGGAATCAGAGTGCACTTCAAAAGGGAAAAAGGGGTGGGGAAGGCAGAGGGGAAACGGGGGCAAAAGGGGCAAGGGGGGTCAGACAGGAGGGGGCCGGCACCTCCCCATGCTTATTTTCCAGGGCGAGGGGGTGTGGGTAAGTTGGAGGCCACTAAAAGAGAGGGGGTTTCGGCAGGGGGACTGTGTCAAGGGGTCAGGGGTTTCAGTCAGACCAAAGGGAAAAGTAAAGTTGCATGAGTGAACAAGGGCATTTGGGATGTATTAGAGTTTTTTTTCAAACAGAACCCCCATTCCAGGGGAGCCCAAGAATGGGGGTGGGGGGGGAACGAGGGTTTAAGGGATCGTGTACTGGTTTTAAGGGAAAATTGCGGAAATTTGTAGTGGTGGCTGTTCAAAGGCGGGCCAAGGGGGAATTTGGTGGGGTTTTGGGTTTGGGGGGGGCCCTGGGGGCCCCGGGATGGGGCCCGGAAGCCCGAAGGGGCATGAGAGGGTGGAGTAGGTGGCCCGTAGGATAAACTGTAGGGTTTGGGGTGGTTTGTTTTTGGGACGGAGGGGGATTAACCGTGAGGGAAAAGGTTGGGTTTGGGGCAGACAGGTGTGAGGGTAAATTTCAGGGGGGGTTTTAGAGTTCAATTTTCCAGCGAGGGGGTTTGGGATAAAACAATAAATGTGAGGAGAGTGGAGATTGCGATAATGAGGGAAAAAAAGTGCCCTAGGTTAGATCAAAAGTTGGACAGTTTAGGGTGTCCCGATTTTGGGAAAAGTTTTATGGGGGGCGCTCTCTGGCTGGGGCAGTTGATGGAGGCGCTCCGGCGGGGCAGGTTTATGGGGGTCTCTCTTAGGTGGGACAGGGTTATGGGGGCCCCTCTGGGGCTTTGGGGGTCCAGGGGGAAAAGGAGGACCTCTGGCTGGGAAAGGTTTAAAGGAGGCGCTCTCCCGGGTGGGAAAGGTTTATGGAAGGGTTCGGTGGGGACAGTTGTTTGGAGGCGTTCTTGGCTTATTTGGGGGGGGGGAAAAAAAGGGGTTTGGGGGGCCCCACTCTGGCTGGGAAAGTGTGGAGGCGCTCTTTGGCGGGACAGGTTTAGGAGGCGCTCTCTGGCTGGGACAGGTAATGGAACGCCCCTTTTGGGGTGGGGAAAGGGGATGGGGAGCCCCTCTGGCTGGGAAAAGGTGATGAAGGGGCTCTCTGGCTGGGGGCGTTTTATGGGGCCTCTCTGGCTGGGAAAAGTTGATGGAGGCCCCTCTTGGGTTTGGGGCAGTTTATGGAGGCACTTCCTTGGGGGGGACGTTTGGATGGAGGCCTCTGGCCTTGGGAAGGGTTTATGGAGGGACTCTTGGTGGTACGTTAAAGGGGGCAAATCCCTGGTCTTTAAATTTAGGGGGGCCTTCTGGCTGGGAAGTTATGGAGGCACTCTCTGGCGGGGGCAGTTTATGAGGACCCTGGCTGGAAAAGGGTTAATTTGGGGGGCCCCTGGCTGGAAAAATTGGGAGGAGGCCTCTCTGGCTGGGGCATTGAAAGGGGGGCACTTTGGTGGGGCAGTTGATGGAGGGACTCCCCTGGCTTGGGAAATTGATGGACCCCCTGGGCGGGGGGTCTCGGGGTGGGCCCGTTTTATGGAGGCACCCCTCTGGGGTGGGGCGGGTTTATGGGGGCACTCCCGGCTTTTACATTTTTTGGAGGGACTCTTGGCTTGGGAATGTATATGGGGCAATTTTGGTGGGGGGCAGTTGATGGAGGCGTCTTGGGTGGGCAGTTGGGTTGGGGGCATTTTCTTTTGGGACAGTTTATTGAGGGACTCCTGGGTGGGAAAAGTTGTTGGAGGGCCCCATGGCTTTGACAGTTTTATGGAGGCACTCTCCGGCTGGTACTGTATTTTGGAGGCACTCCTGGGGGACGGGTTTTTTTTATGGAGGCACCTCTGTTTGGGGCTGTTGATGGAGGGACTCTGGCTGGAACAAATTGTTGGGGCGCTCTTGGCCCGGGGGGAGTTGATGGGGCACCTTTTGGGTGGGACAGTTTAGGGGGGCAATCTCTGGTGGGGCCGGGTTTATGGAGGCCCTCTCTGGCTGGGGCAGTTGATGGGGGGCTCTTTTGGGGTGGGAAAAGTTGATGGAGGGCTTTTGGTTGGGGACAGTTGAGGGGGCTCTTGGTTTTGGGGCAGTTGATGGAGGCCCTGGCTGGGGCAGTTTTATGGGGGTGGGTCTCTGGCTGGGACAGTGATGGGGCGCTCTCTGGCGGGGGGCAGTTGATGGGGGCCTTTAAAAATTGGGGGCCCCGGGGACAGTTTATGGGGGCCTAAAAGGGGAGTACATTTTTTTTTTTTTTTTCTGCAACCGTTTTGGAACAGTGTAAAAGAGACGGTGTATGAGGGCAGGGGTCTGCCCGGTTTAAAAGTCCCGCTGTGGATTGGGCTGTCTTGTTTCAGGGGGCCCTTTCTGCCGGGGGAGGGAAAATTTCAGCTTTTTTTTTTTTTTAGAGCCAGGAAATATGTTTTAAAAGGGGGGGCGGGGTGTAGAAGCCCCGCTGGCAGGAGCAGTTCTCTGGAGTGCAAGCAGTGGGGAGACAGGCCCAAAACAAACCCCTCTTTCCCGAGGTATAACAGCACTTTTTTCCCCAGGGCGAAACAGTGATTTTTTTAAAAGGGGTGGTAATTTTGGGGCCTTTAAGTTAAAATGGCCCCCGGCCCTGGGGGGGAGGGGGGTCCTCCCTACTCACCACTGGAGAGCTATTGATAAAAGGGTTGCGGGCCGACGGGGGGCTTGGAGGGCCCCCAATATCACCCCGCATTGGTGCTGGGGGGTGCCGATGGGGTAAAAAGGGCCGGAAAAAAAAGGGAGAGCTCGCTTTTTCTGGGCTGCGGGCCCCGGCAACAGCCTTTCAGTTCAAATTCTCCGGGTCCCCCCGTTTAGCTTCAAGGCCTTTTGAGGCCAAAAACTTTTTTTGGCCCCCCCCCCCCCCTGCCCAAGGGCTTACGTTTATTTTGTTATTCATTAAGTGCACCCCAGGAACTATAATTTATTTAATTTTTCCCCATTGATGTAGCCATATGTGGGCTTCTTTTTGCTGATGATTATTGAAAAAAATTTGCATTTGTTTAATTTAATCAATTTTAAATAAAAAAGGTTTTTTCTTCAGGTTTTTTTTGGGATAAATATAAAAATCTGTATTTTTTATTAATTAGAATTTTTTGCGTTGTAATATTGGAAAAAAAATACCAGATTATTTTAACCAGATAATATCTAATGTAACAGAGTTTAAGCATATCCTACGCATTTACAGAAGACTCATATCAACTTTTGGGGAATATTTTTATTGAGTTTTTAAATTTTGGTTTAGTTTTTAAAAAAAATGTTTTAAAAAAACCTGCAAATCACAAAAAGGGCACATTTCCCCAATTTTTGGGGTTTTTTTTGAATTTCCTGGTTAATGCTGAAGAAAGTGATTACTTACCGAGTTATTGTAATTTAGAAAATTTCCAAATCGTTTCAAAGGGTTTTAAATGTCCTGCTTTTTAAAGGGGCTTTTCTGTTAATTTTTTTTCCCTGGTTAAACTGACATATAACAAAAAAGGAAAAATGGGTTTAAACCAATGAATAAAATCAATGAATAAGGGCGACATGTCACTAAGGGCGACATGTATGAATTGCGCCACGTCGGGGCGCACCTTTCCGCCCGTGTTCCAGCGAAAATTTTTCCGCCCGATTTATGTCGGGCCGGGGCCGCTCATAAATCCCCCCATGAAAGTTTCCCCGCGCCTCGCCAGTTTTTGGGGCCCAGTGCGGGCTTTGGCGCCCTGCCGGGGCTGCGGGCCCATGATTCGCCGCCCCCAGGTAGGCACTCTTTCATAACCCTGTAAGGTCCCCCGACCTCCCCCAGGTTGTTTGAGGCGCGGGCGTGGGGGCAAAGGGGCAGGCGGCGCTGCGCCCCCGATTCGCCGTCCCAGAGGTGCGCTCATACATACGGGGGGGGAAAAATTCCCCTTTCGCCTGCCCGTGTGTGGGGCCCAGTGCGGGGGGCATGGGCGCTGGTTTCGGGGGCGCGCCTCACCCTGTATTCCGATGCGAGACATGCTGGAGAACAGCGAGAAATCATTAAAGATGTCCGTGCGGAGTATGAATAAAAAAAATGCCGGGAAATACAGTAATTCAAATTCTTAAAGCTATTCTCATTGGTCAGCATAAACCGGTCAATCAAAATAGGAGCGACAGTGAACCATTAAAACCTATGGAGAACTATTGACCAATCAGAATCAAAGGCGGGACAGTTCAAAATACAGTAAAAATGCAGAAAAGAGCTGATTGGCTGAGTTTAGGGGGGTTTTGGGGCTATCTGGGCCAATCAGAATAGGAGCGACAGGGAAACCCATTATTAGCCTATGGAGAACTTTTGGGACCAATCAAAAATCAATCAAAGGCGGGAAGTTCAAAATACAGTAAAAAATGCTGAAAAGAGCTGATTGGTTGAGCTAGCGGGGGCTTGGCTATCCCAGCCAATCGGGAGGGGCGAGCTACTTTCTCCCATTGTAGTCTATGGAGAGATCGGCGCAATTGCAATCTCGGCTCTCAGCACCGTGGGGCTGGGTATGATTAAAAAAAATTATTTTTTTTAAAGTGTAAAAACATTATCAGAGAAAGCGCTGAAACCTTCTCTAAAAATAAAGCAGTTAAATCCCTAACAATACGTTTGTCGCCGAGCCGGAGCTAATAAGGAATTGCAATAGAGAGGAAATTTCCGGGAAATCAGTTTAAATTTAATTGTGTTAAGCTCTTCTGATTGGTCGGCAGAAGCAGCCAATCAGAATAGGAGCGACAAAGACCCATTTATCCTATGGAGAAGTTTTGACCAATCAAATCAAAGGCGGGACAGTTTCAAAAAGACAGTAAAAATGCTGAAAAGAGCTGATTGGCTGAGCTAGCGGTGGCTTGGCTATCCCAGCCAATCAGAGCGCGAGCTACTTTTCCTTTGTAGTCTATGGAGAGATGGGCGAAATTTGCAATCTCGGCGTCAGCGCCTTTTGCGACAGGGAGTATGAAAAAAAAAAATCCTTTTTATTAGTTGTAAAATTTTCTTCTGAAAAAGAGCCCCAAACCCTTCTATAAAAAAAAAATCAAGAAAATTCCGAACAACGCGTTTGCCCACCTTTCAAAAGGCCCCTACTTTCGGAATTGCAATAGAGGGGAATTCCCCGGGAAAAATTTACGAAATTCCCAAATTCTGTAAGCTATTCTCTTTGGTGGGCCAAAAAACCACCCCCAAATCAGAATAGGAGCGAAAAAGCCCCATTTTTAAGCTTTGGAGGAGAATTGCCAATCAGAAATTAAGGAGCGACAAAGGACCACCATTTTTTTCCTATGGAGGAAATTAAACCAATCAGAATAGGAGCGTCAAAGACCCATTATATCCTATGGAGAATTTTTGGGCCAATCAAAAATTCAAAGGCGGGACCGTTAAAAAGACAGTAAAAAAAGAAAAGAGCGATTGGTTGAACTAGGGGTTTGGTTTGGGCCTATTTTGGGAACCTTAAATCGGGAGCGCGGTTACTTCTCCCATTTTTATTCTATGGAGAGTTTCGGCGCCATGCAATTTCGGGCTCGCCCCTTTGGGGAAAGGGGGATTTATGAAAAAAAAAATAAATTTTTATTAATTTGTAAATCTTTATCAGAAAAAAGGCTGAAACCTTTTTAAAAATAAATCATTTAAAATCCCAAACAATCCCTAACATTTAAATTTCCCCCTTTGTCGCCGAGCCCGGCGCAAAATGGGGGAAATTTGGGGTTATAGAAAATTTTAACCCCCCCGGAAAAATACATAATTAAAAATTTTTTAAAGGGGTTTCTGATTGTTCGGCTTAAAACCAGCCAATCAAAAATGGAGCAAAAACAGTGGCCCTTTTTAAACCTTTAGGGAGGCGAATTGCCCCAATCAGATTAGGAGCGCCCAGGGACCCATTCTTTTTGGGAAAAAATTTACCAATCATTTTAAAAGGCGGAAAAGTTAAAAAATTACGTAAAAAAGGCAAAAAACCGAGCTGTTTGGGTTGAAGTGGCGGGGGCTCGTCCAGCTTACCCAAAAATAGGCAGGAGTTTACTTTTAATAGAGCCCTATGGGGAAAAAAAATTTCGAGCGAGCTTTTGTGATTCGAAAAAGTTAAAAAAGGGGCGGGGTTTAAATTGTACCAATCGGAGAGCGAGCGCGCTTCTATGGTTTTTCAAATGCAATTGAAAATAAAAATGAAACAGGGCAAAAAATCAAATGTTTAAGACTAAGAAGTTGCCCCGATGTGTATAAAAAAAATGAATAATAATATTGGGGTAAAGAACCAAAAAAAATTTTTAATTCAATAAAACCCCAATGTTTTTTTCTTTTTTTTCGTTAGCAAGGACAATTAGTTTTTGGGTTGTAACAAAAAATAAAGAAAATACAAATGATTTTAGTGATTAATTTAAATTTTTTTTTTTTCGTCCCCCCCAATATTTTTGTTTATTTTTTATACAAAACGGTTAAAACCCTTCGGTAGTTTATTTGATTTGGGTCTGAAACATTTTGGGACGGGGGGATTCGGGCTGGGAGGCGCAGGTTTACTAAAAAAAAACAGGCAAAAAACCCCGATCATACATGTCGCCCTAAAGACACATTTATCAAGGAAGAAGCTCCAGAATTCTGGCACAATTTGCGCCCAAAATAATGAAGTACATGCTTTACACTACATTTACTAGGTGTTTTAGACCATTTCTAGATACTTCAGTGCTTAGTCTGACAAAAGGGGCAAGGTGTCAGTAAAAAGGTTGTGGCTTCATGCAAGTGGGGTGTGGTCTAGTATTCGCATAAAAAATGCACCAAAAGCTTGCTGTAGTTCGTGAAATTTAGTAAGTCAACTTACAAAGGATATAAGATTAGACTGAAGTTTAAATGCTCAGATTTGATTTCTATGATAAGTATGCACATTGTAAGACTGTCTAGTTTAATATTACACTGTCTAAGAGTTAAACAGTGTTGATAAATTGTCCCCACTATGTATATATGTACATCCATAAAGGCAAATATTTTGACAATGAAGATGAATCCTCTTAATGTAGTTGGCTGGATCAATCGCTCGGTTTATTATGGGGTGAAAGAAAAATTTGCCCCCATTTAAAAAAGTCTGGGGCCCATGCAGACTCCCGTTCGGCAAAAGGGCAGGGGCTTTTGAAATGTTCTATCAATGATGGATTGAATTGTGCTGCTACAAAATCTTCTCTTCCTGCACTAATCTCCATGGTCAGGGCACAAGAAACATAAAGTGAAAGACAGTGCTGGGCTCCTGCGAGCTCTACAGCAACAGGGATTTAGTCATTAACTCTTCCACTGCCCTACATGACTAAGACCATAATAGACACCACCATTGAATGTGTTGTCCACGTTCTAAAAAAAAAATAATATAATGCTCCAGGGGAGCACTAAGAAAAAAAAGGTATACTCAACTAATTCTGGTCCTTGGCTCCAGCGCTGCATCTTAGTATCTGTTTACGCTGTACTTTGAATGCGCAGCGGTCACATGTCTCTACTTACATTACTGTTCGGCTATTTATTTCACCCTTTTTAGCCCCTCGCATAGTGATGCAGACATTCATTAATCCTTTCACTGCCATAGACGCTTATGGAGCAAAATCATATCTGGCCTGTTCTATTAGAGATAGTGATATTAACCTGTTAACTGCCCTCAACCACCAAAGATGGTTTAATTATCGCCACTTGTGCTTTAGTCCTCCAAGGGTTCAGCAAATAACTCCCTCTTTGCCACAGATCATTAAGGATCCTGGCAGTAACCCAATCTTTGGTATAGATAGCAGCTGATACAACATTAACTCTTTTGCTGCTTTATATTACCAGAGTTGCAAACATTACAAGAAACCTGTTAGAACAGTTTTGCTACCAAATCAGTGCCAATTCCTTCAACATATTAACTGGTTCTGGGACAATTTTTATGTGTTGAAACCATAACTCTATGAAAAACTGGTAATTGGTTCTAAACCCCCAAAATGTCTGGGTTTAATGAAAGTTACAGACTAAACAGGTAAGCAATGCAAAAAACAAACTCCCTACATATAGCAGTTGAAAATGTCTACTGAAAACTGTAAATTACTTTTTATTTTGGGCATAGGAGCTAATTTGAGCTATATACTTTAAACATAATGTACCACAAAAAAATAAGAGGTCCACCCTTACCTGGTGTGATAAAGTGCAGCTCATTTTGGCACATTTAAAGAACAGTACAGAACATGTAGTATCACACTGTACTGTAGAGAGGCAATACTCGATCACCAATCACTGCATGCACCTCACTAATACAGATGTTTAAGAGTAAAATGTTTTTGGTAATTGGTTGGATCTTCGGGTATGTTCACACTACGTATTGTCAGTCCGTATTTTGATGTGTAATTCAATACATCCGAAGTATGGGCGTCATTGAGCTCTCATTGAGCGCAGAATACGCTCCCAGGGAAAGAACTGACATTCTCTGGGGAGAATGAATGTCAGCGAGAGCTTCAGAGGGAGGCGCTGACCAGCGCACATGGTACGTACTGCTATATGCCCATTATTTAATTGTGTGAACATACCCTTCCAGTACTTTACATGTGCCACAGATCAGCAGTATCTGTTACACTATAAATCAAATGTGATCTCAAGCTTCAATGTCCCAGGAAAGACTATGGTTTTTTTAAAATATTGTATCCTTAGGCCATTGTAACTTGAGGGAGTACTGTACACTACTATTTTTAGGTACTTTGCTAACAAAGAATAAGTTTGGCTTGTTTTTGTTTTCTCATGGAACACCAGAAGTGTATTTACTATGCCATACTCTCTACCATGATGTTTTGTTATGACCACATTAAGGATTAAGACTCTTAATTTAAAATATCACTGAAAGAAGACCAATATATTTCTATCTTCAAAGGACACATTTCCAAGATGATACCCTTGCTAACACCATAGCAAGGTAATACTTTTAATAAAACAAAAAGAGAATAGCCATTTTCTTACATTGATCCCCGACAAAAAAAAATGTTAAAACACATTGTATTCTGGTCTATTGTGATCATTCAGTTCTGGCCTTTTACAAGCTTAAAGAGAGCCTGTCACATAGATTATGCCCCCCTGGCAGAGGACAGCACAATCTAGTGTCAGACCTGCGGTTTACAGCGCAGCTCAAATAAGCAGTTTTAAGCCAGAAGAGTAATTTGAATAGTCATTCAAAGAGTCAGGTTTTTTTTCAAACTGTCAGTGGGCGGGGCTAGCCTTTGGTGGGCAGGGCTAAAACCCGCTCATGAATAAGATTTCAGGGGTAAATGCTCTAAAACTGCTGCATCTTACAGAATATGGGGCACAGTGCTGGGAACAGCAGGTTTGACACTAGCTTGTGCTGCCCTCAGCAAGGGGGGCATAAACTATGTGACAGGTTCCCTTTAAGGGGTTTTCTCACCATGCTGTTTCTCTGAATCACAAGCAGCTTTTTGTCGAGTCTGGCCTTGTCAGGCTGTGGGTGGTTCTATTGCAGTGATTAGCAAACTTAGCTTCTATATAACTTGCTGAGATATAACAAAGATGTAAGTGCAGGAGATTTACCCTGTGTAAATAAAATTACAAGTGTTCTGCGGAGTGAAAACAATTGCTTACCTGTAAATAAAAGCTAATCTTGTTAGAGATAATGAGTCTTCTCCTAGAGTGAGTTCTGGTGATGTCACTCCCTGCTTTCTGTCTAATAAGGAAAGCAGAAATGGATGTAATCAGAAAAACTTCTGTGCACTTAGAGCATAAAAAGTCTTCAATTACCTGTCCCTACATGATGAAAGGGAATCTTTGTAGTGAGACAGCTTAACAGAATTATAAGGTTGCTTCATTCTATGCAACTTTGTGATGCCTGGAGACACACCCTCCTAGAAGTTTGTGACTATGCCTTTTACTCTCAAAGTCATGAAGTCCATTGTCAAATCTCTTATTACAACATTACCTTAAGCTTGCATCTTCTGCTATCGGCAACATTCTCAATTTTAACCATGCTCATGTTCATTGGGATTTTATAATTCCAAAGAATTTACATAAAGAATTTTCCTGGAAGTTTAATAAATCTCTCCTATTAAATTTATTATGCCTTTCTGACTTAAAAACTACAATCAGTAATTTCTTGACAGAGTACATATTAGATTTCATCTCACCCCAGATGTAATGGGAATCCTTGAAATGTATTCTTAATTAAACACAGCTCTAGACTTAAAAGAGAAGCTGCCTTTAAACGTCAAGGACTGCTCTCTAAACTTAATTTTCTTGAAGCTGTGCACAACAGCCTTCAAAAATCTGACTTACGTGATCTTGTGCACATTAGACTTGAGATATGCCAATTACTTGATCATAAGAATAAATGCTATAGCCAATTAAGCTCAAGTAACTTATATTTGTGGGATACAAAGTTTAGGAAACTTTAAGCTCACTTTTAGGGAAAAGAAAGAGACCTTGTCCATACAATCTTTTAACCGGCCTTATAGTGAACTGGTTTATCACCAAATATTCTTAAATGCTTCAAAAGTATAATTATGATTTGTATCACTTTATGGTATATATACTAATTACTTACATAATTATCTTCTTCTCAAGGGATAACTCAATTTATCATCAACAGAGCAATGTTGTATTTCCTCTCCAAAGAAAGGAGTTATAGATTTCTACTTTCTCTTCGGGGAAAAGTCCTAGACTTGATGTCTATATGGCTACATTTTATAAACTCTTTTGCAAAGAATTTAGTTCACCTCTCATCAACTCATTTATACTGACTCTGTCTCTTCTTCTTTTTCGCCTTCTTTTCTACATGCCCATACTACAGTAATATCCAAAGAAAGGAAAAGACTTCAACTATGTCCGGGTTATAGACTTATCAACACTGATGCCAAACTTTATGCTAACTCACCACTCGTCTGTTGCAAATTCTTGTTTTGATTTTGTCCACCAAACTCAAGAGGACTTTCTACAGCCAGAAAGGCCAGATACATTTTTAAGAGCTTCTCTATTATAAAATGGGTCAAAAAGTCATGTGCCCAATATATGTAGCCTTTTCCAACATCCCCAAGTTCAAATAAGAAAAAATAACTCCCTCTCACAACCTTTCAAAATTGGAAATGCAAGAAGGCAGAGTTGTCTTTAATCTCTTTTCCTTTATGTTTTAGAAATGGAGCACCTCATGCATGCCATAAGGGACAGTGCATATGTTGAGGAAATATGCACTTAAAATATTCTGTCTTTGAAGATAATCTCCCTACTTATGTTACATATTCACATATTTCTCTTTCAGCCTTAATCTCAATCATTAGTAAATTTTGTTTTATTAGACATTTTAAGATCAAACCGACAAAAAAGTGTCAGTAAACCCTTTCACGACTTGTACCGCAAGTCACGTGCCGGTGGCATAAATGGTGTAAAGAGTGGGCTCTCTTGCTGAGCCTAAACCCTCCTATAGGCAGGGTGTAATAGGAGATTCGTGAAGAGTAGGAATGAGCGATATTATCGCCAAAAGTTGAAATCGGCACGGTTTTTAGGCTTATCGGAAATTTTCGATCACGCGATAGTTTAGGTGACATTCTTACAGATAATCTATAACTATTACGCCATTTTCAGAATTCCCTGTCATTTTGGCGGCCAGCCAATCAGCTCCGAGGATAGAGGGGGTAAAGAGGATGTACAACATCAACACTTTGCAGTGTATGGATCTCATTGGCTGCAAAAATCACGTGACCTCGTTTTATCTATGCAACTGCATTTCCTGTTTGAGCTCATTCTCTGTCTATGCCACTGACATGTCTGTCTGCGTTTAAATCAATAGCTGTTCTAACAGCTCTGAGAGAGAGTCTCTTCTAATACAAGAAACCATCCACCTGCCTACATCTTAGAATAGAGTTAGATTAGAGAATTTCACTTCTCATTTAGTTAGAGAAAGTTTTAAGGCTATCTACTGGTGTGTGTAGCTGCGGGGCTGCGTTGGGGGGAGGGGTCGTCAGCAGGAGAGGCTTTTGAAAGGAAGGGAGATATTTTGCAGCTCAGTGTGTTCTGTGATCTTGAATTGAAAAAGCATTTTTTTCTACCACTTTTTTGGCCAGCAAACCTCTGATATGAGGTGTACTTGTCCCTGTTTTTTCAGTTCTACTGCAAAAACCGGCATAACTTATCCCTATAACTTTTAAATAGTTTTATTGAAGTCCATGCGTCTGTTTGCCGCAAAGAGCAGAGTTGTACGCAAATTGTGTTATACATATTTCTTAGTAAATTGCGCCTTTAGTCAGTGGTGTGAAGGCCGCCATATTAATCCATATAACATTTAAATACTCTTATTGCAGTCCGTGCGTCTGTTTGGTGCAGAGAGCTCAGTTGTACGCATATTGTGTTATACATATTTGATAGTAAATTACGCCTGTAGTCAGTGGTGCGAAGGCTGCCATATTACTCCATATAATATTTGAATACTCTTATTGCAGTCCGTGCGTCTGTTTGGCGCATAGAGCTCAGTTGTACGCATATTATGTTATACATATTTGATAGTAAATTACACCTGTTGTCAGTGGTGCAGAGGCCGCCATATTAATCCATATAACTTTTTAATACTTCTATTTCCCTCAGTGCGTCTCAGTTTGGTGCTAATCGTGCATTTTTACGATAGTTTGTTGAAAACTATAAACTGCTAGTCCTACTGGGCAGTTATAAATCTCAGGGACTGAAGGAAGAACACTGTTGATTTTGTGTTACAGTTCTTCCACCAAACCGCATTTCACAGATATTTGATAGAAAAAAATTCTGTTTCTAATCCTAGTTGGCTGTTGGAAATTAGTGGCTTTTAAGAATAGCTGTGATTTGCCGTCTTTCAATAAGAGACTGTCAAAAACTCTTTCATACCTTTAAAATTTTTATCTTTCTGAACATGGAGCGAACTGCAGGTGGTAAGCGAGCAAAGAGGGGTGTAGGACATGGAGGTAGAGGTACGAGAGAAGGTGCTCCTTCCAGTGCTGGCGACAACACGCAAGCCAGCGGATCGTCGGTTGCAGGGCTGTCAGGCTGGTCATTGATGGGTCGGTGCCCTGTGAATCTCAGTAACGAACAGCGTCGCCAATCTGTTCTTCAGTGGTTAATGCAACCTGCATGCTGAGGTCCAGGACAGGGATAGTCAATGTCCAGTTCAACTAAAATGGTGGTTCAAAGACTCCTTTTTTCAGGCACTTTTAATCTGTGGTTCAGACAGGTTTAAGGGTCATGCTGCGTTCCAGGACAGGGATAGTCAATGTCCAGTTCAACTAAAATGATGGTTCACATAAAACTGCCTTCTGGCACTTTTTAATTTGTGGGTAATGCAGGTTTAAGGGTCATGCTGTAGTACAGGACAGAGATAGTGAATAGTCTGTGACTTTTCTTCTGTGACTCTTGTTCCCTAATTGTCTTGCCTAAGATGTAGCATGTATCCAATTTCCTGTTGTGCATGTTAATTCCAGCTTCTCCACCCTTGTTTGGGTGTAAGAATGAAGCTGTGGTTACTCTACCATAGACTTTAATGGTCATCGTCGATAATCTGTTATCGACTATTGGCTATTGTCATGATAATTGATAATATTGATTATCGACTCGATAACGATAGTTGACACAATCGCTCATCACTAGTGAAGAGCGTATACAGTTGAAACCAGAAGTTTACATACATTATATAAAAAGACAAATATGCATGTTTTTCTCACTATCTGACATGAAATCAGAATAAAACTTAACTGTTTTAGGTCAATTATGATTACAACAATTATTTATATCTTCAAAATGCAATAATACTGAGAGAGAGAGAACTTTTAATTCATTTTTATTACTTTCTTCAAGTCAAAAGTTTATGTACACTAGGATTACTATGCCTTTAAACTATTTGGGACAGTCAATATGAAGTTGTTATTTCTTTAGAAACTTCTGATAGGTTTATTGGAAACATCTGAGTTAATTTATGCACACAAGAAACACACTGCTTTTGCGTGTAACATCAAAGTCTAAATAAATCAACCAAGATATCAGAAAGAGAGTCTGGATTATCCTTGGGTGCAATTTCCAGATACCTGGAGGTGCCTCGTTCATCTTTACAAACAATTACAAACAAGATCGGAATGTCCAGCCATAAAAATGCTCAGGAAGGGTTCTGTGTCTCAGAGATGAACGTGCTTTGGTCCAAAATGAGCATATTAATCCAAGAACAAAATCAAAAAGACCTTGTGAAAATGCTGGTGGAAGCTGGTGTCCAACGAGTACTGTATCAACATGGTCTGAAAGGCCACTCTGCAAGGAGGAAGCCATTACAAAGAAACTGTCACATCAAGGGAGGTACAGTGAGCCCTGACTGGAACCCAGCCCACTGCCCCTGCCTACTTGACGTGCTGCCTTAGGCGGCAGACGCCAACTGGGTGACAGTCCCTGCGCTGCTAGAGTACTGGGGCCGTCAGGAGGAAGAAAGGTCAGACAGTCCAGATCAATAACAAATCGGGAACGCCAAGCCACAAATCAGCACCAGAGAGAAAACGTAAACAAGCCGAGGTCAAACACGAAAAGGAGTGAGCTACAAAATCAGAATGCAAGACAGGGTCAGGAAAACAAGCAGAGGTCTGGTACACGGATAAGCAAACACAATATTAATCACAAGTAACACAAGGCAGCCAGGAGAATGTCGCAGACGCAGCACCCAGCCTGCAGGGAGTTTAAATGGGATTCCCGTATACCGCCCCTGCTGCTGATTGCAGCGGCTTCCAGGTTCTCCCATTGGCTGGTGCTCTGTCAATCACACAGCCTCCAGCAGACTGTCTATCCGGGTGGGGTCGCAAATCAGCTGCTGCTTGCTCCCTGCAGGCTGAGCGCCGCCTAGCCCTGACAGAAACAGATAAAAGTAAGATTAATGTTTGCAAATGTCCTGTGGTCTGATGAAATTAAAATTTAACTGTTTGGCCATAATGACCATTGTTACGTTTGGAGGAAAAAGGAAGAGGCTTGGAAGCCTAAGAACACCATCCCAACTGTGAAACACGGGGGTGGCAGCATCATGTTGTGGGGTTGTTTTGCTGCAGAAGGGACTGGTGCACTTCATAAAATAGATGGCATCATGAATGACGATTAAGAAGAAGTACTGAAGCAACATCTCAAGACATCTGCCAGGAAGTTAAAGCTTGGGCGGATTGGGTCTTCCAAATGGACAATGACCCAAAGCATACTGCCAAACTGGTTACAAAGTAGCTTAAGGAAAACCAAGCCAATGTTTTGGAGTAGCCATCACAAAGCCTTGATCTTAATCCTATTAAATTTATGGGCAAAACTGAAAAGATCACAGAAATTAACTGATAAATGAATGGGTAAGTAGTCCACACCAAATCACAGAAAAATATTCAAAATAAACCCACTCTAAAATATAACATTTATTTAATATCAATTTAAAATATACATGTAACAAACTCCCTATGGAAGCAAATAATGCCGGAACCAATGTGTAAATATATCACTGGAGAAGAGAATACTGTATAAATGACAACTATTACGGCAAAGCCCCAAATAGTGACAAAAGACAAAAATTGTCAAAAATGATATAAAGATATCCCTATGCTGTCACCTATTGATATCCTGACAAAACAGGTAGGGACATCGCCCCAAAAAGGTACCCGCCTCTCGGTGGCTCACCCTATTAAGGTACTATGCTAATAACTGTCAAGCAGTAGCCACAAATATATATAACCTCTGCACTGCAAAGCAACAGCTGCTGTTATCTCTGTAATTAGACACAAGTAGCCCACAAAATCGAAACATATACAATGCAAGGGGCACTGATAGTAAATACAGCCCCTACAAAAAACATATTCAAATAAGTCACATATAAGTAAGAAAAAGATAAATTCATCCTACTGTCCTTTGATGACAAAATCCCGGCGTGTTTCCTCTCCCTTATCATGGAGGGTTCATCAGGGGATCTTCCGGGACCTGCCCCAAGGTGCACGACGGCTCTCCAGCATATGGCCAAAAGGGAGTTTGTTACATGTATATTTTAAATTGATATTAAATAAATGTTATATTTTAGAGTGGGTTTATTTTGAACAAAACTGAAAAGGCAGGTGCGAGCAAGGCAACCTACAAACATGGTTCAATTACATCAGTTCTGTCAGACGGAATGGGCCACAATTTCTACCAACTATTGTGAGAAGCTTGTGGAAGGATATCCAAAACATTTGACGCAAGTCATACAGTTTAAGGGCAATGCTACCACATACTATTAAAAATCTCTCATTATTCTGTCATTTGGCAAATATAAATCATTTTGGAATCCTAATTTACCTAAAACGGGTAATGTTGAGTCTAATTTCATGTCAGTTAGTGAGAAAAACATGCATATGTGTCTTTTTATAGAGTGTATATAAATTTCTGGTTTCAACTGTATATGCTAGTACATTAGTACTGTCATTTATAGTACGATCAAGTGATCACACGTTCAAGTCCCCTAGGCGGACTAAATATTTATGAAAAAAAAAAAGTTTTAACAGATAAAAAAATAAAAGTTTAAAACACCTTCTTTTGCCATTTTACAAATAAAAAAATAAAAAAGTGTACATGATTGGTATTGCCATGTCCATAAAAGTCAGATCTAATAACATATAACATCATTTATCCCAAACGGTGAACACTGTATAAGAGAGGAAAAAAAATCCTAACAACAAAACTGAGTTTTTTGGTCAATTTGCATCCCCAAATAATTGAAATATAAAATGATCGAAAAGTTGCATGTATTCCAAAATGGTACCCATAAAAACTGCACTTCAGTCTGCAACAAATGCACTTTTGCTCAGTTCTATAGATTGAAAAAAAAAGCAATTGGTCACTGCAGTACACATTTTAAAAACAAAGCTATTATTTTGAAAAGTACTAAAACATAATGCAAACTCTGCACATTTGGGGCCACATGTATGAACCTGTTTAGGTCTAAAACTCACTTTTTTGCCCGTAGGTTACTATGGGCAAAAGAGTGGGTTTTAGACCTAAACAGTTTCATACATGTGCCCCTTGGTATCACCAGAATTGTACGACCCGCAGAATACAGTGAACTCTATGAAAACAAAACTCACATAAAAATGGTGGAATTGCATTTTTTTTATTAACCTCATATATAATGTTTTATGGGTTTCCCAGTTCATTATATGGTACAGTTAGTAGCACCATTAAAAAGTACATCTTGTAGATGGAAAGATAAAAAAAAGCTATAGCTCTTAGAGGCAAGACAAAAGCAAAAATCTGTAAATAACTGTATCATTAAGAGGCTAATATCATACTGAATGCCAGTTCTATGGACCTCTTGTGTTATTATATTTTCCTTTTCATCTGGCTCCCCAAATATGTAGTAATATATATTTCTGCAGCTGTGAGTTTAATCATGCCTCAATTCTGAGTTAAAGGAGTTTTATTGTTTGAACTGTTTGGGCTCTTCAGCTAATTCTCTCAGATTGAGTTTGAAATCCAGGGGCGTGTCTCTCCTGTCAGCAGGCGTGTCTCTCCTCCCAGGAGGCATGACTCCCCTCACTGAAGAACTGTGACATCATCATTTTGTATGAAGCAGGGGATGCAGAAGGTTGTCTGGATATAACAGCTCTGTAGCCTCCTGCATGCTTATTTCTGCAGCCTTCAGGCTCCACAAGCTCCAGCAAGCACCTGTTAAATCTCTTAGTTTACACACAAATTACACTGAAAGCCAGCAGCTTTTACTTCTGTTCTAGTGGTGTTCACCCAAATTGTACTGACAACAAGCAGAGATCTTTACTCAACTACAAGGACAAATGTCAGCTTCAAGTAAAGATCTCTGCTTGCTGTCAGTGACATGTGAGTGAAAACAATGGGGGGAGAAGCAATCAGCTTTGAGAGAAGACCCTGCTCAACCTATAACTATCTTGGGCTGGTAGTGCAGCGGTAGAGCTTTGCTCTTACAATGAAGGGGTTTGGAGTTCTAGTCCCTCACAGAGTATCCCCCCCCCCTAAATTCTACACATATAGAGAGAGCCCTACCATATATGTCAATCTCTATAATGATATATATACACATACATAGCTCCCCTATATCATGTCTCATCTCCCAGAGTATATGCAGTGTATCACATATGTTGGAAGTGCTTGGTGTGACTGTGAGGATGGGACACTATATAGGGGAGCTTTGTGTGTGCATATAAATGAAATTATAGATGTCTACACATATATTTACATATGTGTACAATTTATAAAATAAAATAAAAAAAAAACTACTGATGGGGCTTGAACTCCTAACATCTCTCTTGCAGAGCGGATCAGCTAAGCACTACACTACACATACAGCTTGTACAAGCACTGTGTTGAATCGTTATGTTATACACTACAGATGATGATGTCACAAGGAGGCAGGGCTTGCATTAGATCTGAGGAACAGAACACCCTCTTTTCAAAGTAGCAGCTTAAGGACTGGACCTGTGTGGAGATGAATCAACCTCTTGGCAAAAGCCCTTTAAACAGGCAGTAATTGCTCAGATCATTCACCCTAGAGCTGGGAGATGAACATAGAGCCCGCAGACCTTGGTTTCACTATCAATTTTAACAGCTCAGAGGGGAGTAAACACAGAGTGTGCAGGCAGCCATTTACAGTGCAGGGGGTGTGGCTGGGGCGTTTACTGTCTAGGGGGTTTATCCCAACAGGCTGAATGAAATGTCAGCCAGCCAATCACAGTGCAGGGGGCGGGAAACGTCCAGGGGTTGTGTCCGACTAGCAACAGCAGAAATAGAACACAGATTTACAGAAAAGCTCATATCTGCTAAACCAAGTAACTGAGGTAATGCAACCCAATTACAAAAGTGCTTATTTTTACTGTCCCCATAATCTGAGACATGATCTTTGTAACGATAAAAGCCCTTTAAATTAAAATAGATTTATCCAGATGGGTTTGAGAAGGTTTATCTTGGATAGGTCACATCAATATGTTAAAAATGAACCTTTTTTCTTACCTTTTGTACCTGCTTCGGACTATAAATATTATTTTCCCTCTGCCTTTTTTTCTTATAAAAATATCCAGAAGTAATTGAGGCTTATCTGTCAGAGACATTCAAATCAACTACCGTATATACTCGAGTATAAGCCGAGTTTTTCAGCACAAAAAAATGTGCTGAAAAATCTCCCCTCGGCTTATACTCGAGTCACTGTCGGCACTCAGGCGCTGCGATGGCCCGTGTGCCGACAGGGATGCTTCAGTTATATGCGGCTCCTCAGGGAGCGCATATAACTGAAGGCCGAGTGAGCGCACAGTGTCCGGGCGCTGCGCTGGCCTGGGCACGGTCCGCGATCCCTTCACCTATATGCGACTCCTCCGGAGTGCATATGGGTGAAGGGATACCACTGTGGAGCAGAGAGCGCAGTGGTCTCCGGGCGGCCGCAAACTCCCGGGCATCCGGAGCTCCCGGCACAGGCAGCGTATGTCATCACGCTGCGTGCGTGGCCTGATGACGTCACCCGCCTGTGCCGGGAAGATGCAGGACCGCGCGCGGGAGGCCGGACAGCGAAGAGGCGGAGCGGCGAGGGAGACGGAGCAGTGGGGAGCCAAGTAAGCGATTGTTTTTTTTATTTTTTTTAAACTGCCTACAGCTGCCTATACCTGCCCTATACCTGCCTACAACTGCCTACAGCCGGCCCTATACCTGCCTACAGCTGCCTATACCTGCCTACCGCTGCCTATACCTGCCTACAGCCGGCCCTATACCTGCTTACAGCTGCCTATACCTGCCCTATACCTGCCTACAGCCGGCCCTATACCAGCCCTATACCTGCCTACAGCTTCCTATACCTGCCCTATACCTGCCTACAGCTGCCTATACCTGGCTACAGCCGGCCCTATACCTGCCCTATACCTGCCTACAGCTGCCTATACCTGCTTACAGTCGGCCCTATACCTGCCCTATACCTGCCTACAGCTGCCTATACCTGCCTACAGCTGCCTATACCTGCCCTATACCTGCCTACAGCTGGCCCTATACCTGCCTACAGCTGCCTAACCTGCCTACAGCTGCCCTATACCTGTCTACAGCTGCCTATACCTGCCTCCTGCTGCCTATACCTGCCCTATACCTGCCTACAGCCGGCCCTATACCTGCCCTATACCTGCCTATACCCTGCATACAGCCTGCCCTATACCTGCCTATGGGGCCAAATACCTGCCTATTACCTGCCTATGTGGCCATATACCTGCCTATTACCTGCGTATGGGGCCATATACCTGCCTATAATCTGCTTATGGGGGACATATAACTGCCTATTACATGCTTATGGGGCCATATACGTGCCTTTTGGTACATATACCTGCCTATACCTGCATATAGGGCCATATATCTGCCTATAATTGCCTATGGGGGACATTAAACTGCCTATGTAATTTTATTGGTATCCATTTTTATTTTTAAAATGTTCCAGTAGCCGCTGCATTTTCTACCCTAGGCTTATACTCGAGTCAATAAGTTTTCCCATTTTTGGGGCAAAAGTAGGTGCCTCGGCTTATATTCGGGTCGGCTTATACTCGAGTATATACGGTAAGTGGTCTCTACAATGGCTAGACTCATTGACTTGAGCCACCATACAGGCACACACATTTTGCTCTAACATGAGACTTCTCTGGCTATTCCTCAACTTCCAGCTCTTCCTTTGACCAGCCCCTCACAACTAACTAAGAATGTCCTATCTGCGATGCCTCTTGATGTTTGAACCACACTTTAAGCCTCTACGAATTATTTGCCAAAAACTAAACTTTTTACACCAAACTGTCTCCCTACTACTGTTAAGATCAATTTAATATTTTTTATGTTATCTCTGTTGAAGATGCAGTGACACTAGGACCACTACCAGTCTCAATGGGTAAAAATGCTTATCTATTCGTAACCTCTGGAGTAAGAATCAGATTTAATCAGTCAATACTGGTGTCAAACTCATGAATTAACATTTTGCTCTTCTTCTCTCTACAATGCCAGGTTCTCTTTCTATTTTAAGGAAAAAGTTAGTTTTTTTCCTCCTCATCGCCATCACAATGTTAATTTTATAGTTTTTATGGAGAAGTTCTAAATTCCCCTTCGTTACAGATTTTTTTGGGGGGAATTTCTTTTTTGCAGTGTATGTCGGGAATTGGGGGGTTTTGTCTCGCTACAAGGTTTCCCTTTTTATGTTAAAGATCTCTAAAAAAACATCTCTTTTTTAAAAAGTGTCCTTTTAAAACAATACCCCTACCTTTTCCCTCAGTTTTCCCCTTGTCATGTGGGCGCGGCCCCAGGGTTTCCGGGGATTTGCGGGCACGCTTTTTTTTCCCCCTGCTGCCCCCTTTTGGTCCCCGGGGGCGGGCGGCCCCTGCGGCCCGCGGGGCACCCGCCCCCTCGGGCCCCGTCACTTCCCTTTTCCCGTTTCCTGTCTGTCTCAGCCGTTTCCCCGGCCAGTTCGGGCCTCCCCGCTCCTAGGGGTGCCGGCCCCTGTTACTTTAAAAAGGGCCCAGGCCCCGGGTTTAATTTGGGTGACCCCGGGCCCGTTTTGATCTATAAAAATGTTCCCCCTCTTCCTTGACCTCGCTGTTTAAAATGGGTCCCAAAATATTTTATGCAAGGAAGTCTTTTTGTCATTCCGTTTTCTTTCCGTGGGGCCCAGTTCCGCAAACCCTTTCCGTTAACGACCACAAACCCTTTCGCTGTTGCCCTGACCTTCTGGCCCAACCACGACTTTTTGGAGTTTACCTCCCGCTTTCTAAAACCGCGGGTTGTCCCCTT
This sequence comes from Phyllomedusa bahiana, assembly GCA_025379985.1. Lineage (NCBI taxonomy): Eukaryota > Metazoa > Chordata > Amphibia > Anura > Hylidae > Phyllomedusa > Phyllomedusa bahiana. The sequence goes on along the minus strand of JAODAL010034012.1, from coordinate 10,840 downwards.
GGCCGCCCCCAAACAAGAAAGTCCCCTTCGGGGTTTGGGGACCTGGGGGAACCCCGTGCAGCAAGTCATCCCGTTTTTGCGGCGGGCTCGGAAAAAACCCTTGGGGACCCCGGGTCCGGGTGGGATTCTCCCACCCCCTTTTTTTTTTGGCGGTCCGGGGACCCAATTCCAGCCCGTTACTTCCCCTATTGTTTGGGCTGCATCAGTTTCTCAGGTCATTTTAGCTTCAGACCTTTTTTACTTCTTTGGTAGGCTGAAAGCACTGGTTGCTATTAGTTTTGGAGGGGAATTTATTATCAAACAAAGTTGAAATCGGACGGAATTTTTTTTGATGGGAAAAATTTTTTTAGATCACGCGAAAATTTGGTTAAAATCTGTGCAAAATTTCTATTAATATCGGGGCCAAATTTTGCCCGCTTCCTGTCATTTTGGGGCCAGAAAAATCAGTTTAAAAGGAATAGAGCGGGTGGATGTGTGTGCGACTTTAATAAACCTGGGATGTTATGGTTGCGTTTGGCTGGAAAAATCAAGGGAATCGTTTTACTTTAGAACGGGCCCTTCCTGTTCTTTTGGGGGTTAAGATGTGTAAGTATCTCAAAGCATTTGGGGACATGCGCTCTGCCTTTTGCCCAAAAAAAGCTAAACAAACAGTCAGCAAAATTATTCTATTTTTTCCCACAGGGGAAAAGCTCTACTTTTAGCTGTGATCCTTAAAACCCTCAGTTAGATCGAGATTTGAAGGATTTTAGGAAGTTAGGAAAAGAATTTTAAAGGGGGATTTCCGTTTGTATAAGTCAGGGGGAAAGCGGGGGGGGGGGGGGGGGGGGGGGGGGGGGCGCTTTGCAAACACAGAAAAGCTTTTTTAAAGAATTTGGTATTTTTATTGCAAAACATTGCTTTTGCAATAGCTTTATTATTAACAGTTTACTTTTGAAATATTACTTGGATTTTGGGGCCCACCCCTGAACTTTTATCAGGTTTAAAAGACCCTTTTCAAAATAAAGGGCGGGTAGAGAAGGGCGAATTTCCCGAAATTCGTTTCGTTCATTTCCCCCCCGAAATTCTGGGAAAAAAAAAAAATTCTTTCCCAAAATTACTTCGGCACGAATAAACGTTAAAAAAAGCTATTTCCAGGCTGGCAAAGAGCCTGAAAGGGTGCTGTAGAACGTTGTGTTTGTTTAAATATGCAGGGGGAGCTTGGTTTGGTCTTAAATTAAAATGTTGTTTTTTTTGTAGACAAAGGATGAATCCCGCCCCCTCTGAAAAATCGCTTCATAAAAAATTTCCCCTGGGCACTTAAAGGGGGAAAAAACCCTGCCAAAAATTAAAGGGGGCCCAAATTTGACTAGGGAAAGGATTTCCCTATAGTATTTGAGTTTGCCCTCCCTCTCAATGCTGGGGAAAAAAGGGTTCCCTTTTGGAAAGTAGCGAGGGTCCAATAGGGTGGAGACCAAAATGTCATCCCTCTGCCGGAGGTGATATTCGGTTGTCATAGCCAGGGAAATCAGCAGGCCTGCGAGCCATTGCACAAGCGACTACCCAGGGGCTCCCTTTAATCCAAACTCCATGTATTTCGCCCGGGCTTCGGGTCATCTGCCTTGTTTTTCCCCAAACTCCATCTACCCCTCCGGTGCTCCTGCTCCCCCCTCTTTGTCACCCGGGAGGAAAATCCACTCATTTCCCCCAGACAATGTTCTGCTCCCAATGGGCCTCCCCCTCCTCTTCCCCCAATTTTAGTCCCCAAACGGACTTATGGGCCGCGAATGTAGTCCCCACATCTCCAGTCCCCTGCCCCCGACAGATTTTTTTAGGGATCTGTTCCCGGCATGAAGCAGTGGGAAAGGTTATTCTTCCCGTTGTCCTGGGATGGGCAAAACGTGGCCCCCCTGAAAAGGCCTCAACAAAGGGAGGTGTCCCCGAAAGGCTGCCCCCTGGCTGACATCAAAATTTTAAAAGGGAAATACTTCCCGTGCCTGGATCATCAAAAAATGTTTAAAGGCCTTTCTGTTCATTTAAATTGGTCCAACATGTGCAGGCTGGAAAATTCCAAAGGGTGGAAACCCTTTGCATATTTAGAGTGGGGGGGGGGAGGCCCGGGTTTTGCCGCCCGCAACTCGAGGAAGGGCCTTTTTGGCCCGGCTTTGTTGGAATGGGGGGGTTTACAGTGCCATGCACGTTTCCCGGCCCTTTTCAGTTTTTCTGAAGATCCGGGTGAAAGACTTCAGGAAACCTTTTCACAACCAGATTGAAAAAAGGGGGCAAAGCAGGGCGCATGGACCATTCCCCTCGGTGCGCGGCGGACACCCTGTTTTCCCCCCATTGTCCGTCAACCCTGGTTTTCCCTTTTTAAATTGGCGCGGAGAAGCAAAACATCGATTTTTGCGCCTTTTTGCGGAGCGTTCCCCCCCCTGTTGCTTCGGTTTAACGAGGCAAACCCGGTGTTGAACTGGTGAAACCCCTGTGCCCCCCACCATGTGGGTTTTAGGGCAGTTAAATTGTGGAGGCTTAGATGGGGGGTTTGGGGGAGGAGGAGGAGGCGGACATTGGGCGGGCCGCGTTTTTTACAACGTGGAGGGGGAAAACGGGGTTCTTCCAAAATTTGGTGTGCCCCGGGGCCGGAAGACCCTTCCCCAGTGGGGGCCCTAAAGGATAAAGGGAAAATGAAGGGTTACGGGTCCAGACGTCCGCGTGCCCTTTCCCTTTGGAAAAAAACCGGGTAAACTCAAAGGGTGGCCCCCTTCTGTTATAAATATTTAAAGGAAAGGGTGGGGACTGCCTTTTTGGGAAAAAAAATTTTCGGGGTTTGGGGAAAACTCCTTTTCCGGGCTGGGGACAAGCCATTAGTTCTCTGAAAAGGTGCAGAGTCCCCCAAATTTTGGGAAAAGGGGGGGCTGCGCCCAACAAAAAAGGAAAAGGAGTACGGTAGCTTCTGCCTTTGGATGGTTTGGGCGATACTTTGTCTTTTTGCAATCGCCTCGCCCGAAGGACTGTGATGCCAAAGAGTTTGCGGAGGGCAGGGGGCAAATTTGGGGGGAGATGATGTTTAAAGAGGAAAAAAAACTCCCTTTTTGCAGAGGGGTGGAGCCCTTTACTGGCCTTTCAATGGCATTAGGGCCACTGGGGGCTGCTGTGTCAGGATGGTTTTACCAAAATTGAGCCAAAGTTTCTCCCAGGCCACCGGTGGTGACGCTGCATGTGTTTTAGCAGGGGGCCCTTGGGGTTTCCAACGTTAGGGTCCCTGGCCCCGTTTTACTTTTGCTTTTCGGGTTCTACATTTTACCCCTATTCGGCTCCTCCCGGGGTCTTAGCAAAGAATGCCACACCCGCCCAGGGATCGGTTTTTAAACCCCAAAGCTCCGCACTGAGTGACTAATGCCGCCCCTGGCCTGCTGAGCCCCCCGTGCCGTACTTTCTTGGACCTGGAAGGGGTTTTTTTTCCCCGTGGCCCCCTTGGCTCCCGAACCCCACAATGCTGCTTTCCCGCTGACTTTTGGCCCCCACGGCCCACTTTTCTGGGGTGCGCCCTGATAAACGCCCTGCTGCGCTCTCTTTTCCTGACATGATGAAGCCCTTGCCTCTCCCCGGGTCCCCCAAATGTGTCGGCTACATATATTCATTTGGGGTTTTTATCGGGCCGTGTCCCCTTTACCCCGGGCTTGGTATGCAGAGGGTGCCCCCCACAACATGACCTCCCTTTCCCCTCTCAAAAATTTTACTTTTTCCCCCTTACTGCAAGAAAAAAGGGGATATTGGCCCCATTTCTTCGCTGCCAAATAGTTTCTGGGCTTTCCCCCCTCCAAAAATTTTTCTTTCCCCGCTAATTTTAGTGGCGTGAGCTCAGACCACATTTGTAGATCTCCCGGTGGGGAACCCGGGTGGGGGCAGGGACGGGTTGAGGGCAAAGGGGGGGAAGCTCCCCCCGCTCCCGGGGGCCCTTCCAATAAGGGGTTTTTTTGTCGACGTTCCCACCGTTTTTGGTGGGGGTTTTTAAAATGTATCTGGGAGGAAGTGGAAAGATAGTTTAAAAACCCAAAAAAGAATTGGGGTTTCTGAACCCAAAAACGGCCACTAGATGACCGCGGCGTAGAGGCCTCACCGGGAAAATGAAACCCTGTGCGACGTCCCCTTCTTTGCTGCGGGCCTGGGGGCGGAATGTTTGTGCCCCTGCCACCCCGCAGGGGAAAAGTGCCAAAACCCCTCTGCTGGGCATTTTGTTTGTTCTAAAAAAGTACAGACACGTTTGATGAAGATATTGTATTTTTATAAATACACACCATGTATTTGGGCTCCCAAAATTTAACCCCCTAAAAAGCTTGGGGGAAACCCCTTTGGGTATTAAAAATTTCGCTCAACAAAAGGGCAGTAAAAAATTTAAATTGTTTTGCCGGTTTTAAAAAAACCGTGTAAATTTTTTTGAATATAAAAGCACAAACAGGGTTAATTAACCTTGGGGTATGAACTTTGTAAGGGAATTTTTTTCTGGGGGCTGGTGAAAAAAAAAAGTTTCTTTTACGGGTAAAACTGAGAACAAGCTTAATTAACCCCTGGGGTTTTAAATTGCGCAAAGAATTGAGCAACCACAAACTTCTAAACTTTTTAGCGTGTTACCCAAACAGTGTTTTTTCGCCCCAAAAACAAGAGATAAAATTGTAATTAACTTTGGGTTGTGAAATTTTTCTACCCGGGGAAAAAATGGGATATATTTGGTGTTGAAAATGGGGCGGTTTTTTTGGGATCACCACAGCTGAAAAAAAAGGGTTAATTTAAACCCCCGGATGTAAAATTTTCGCCCAAAAAAAAATTTGGGGCCACCACAAATAGTAGCTTTGTAGGTTTTTACAATGCGGGTTTTTTTTTACGCCACACAATTAAAAGAATTTAAAATTTTAAAATTTTAAACCCTTTGCTTGTGAAAATTATTTCTAAAAGGAAAAAAGTATTTATTTTGGCGTTGAAAATTAAAAGGTTTTTTTGGAGTAACTACAGGGTGAAAAAAAAAAACGCTTTAAATTAAACCCCCGGTTTTTTAAAATTTCGCCAAAAAGAATTGAGAAAACCAAAAAAGAAGTGGTATTTTTTTATTGTAAAAAAAGCTGTTTTTTTAAATGAATAAACGGAAAAAGGTTAGATCCCCCTTGGATATTAAAGTGCTGTGGCATATAGGATTTTAAATGATATCAGCTGCAGTGGAGCCACTGGATTTAGATAAAATACCCCAAAAATCGAAATGAACGTTAAGAGAACAGTCTCTGAGAAAAATGAGCACCCCACAAAACGCGTTAAAATCGTTTTTCGTAACAATCAGCCGCGGCACACCTTCCCTATCGACAGTGAAGCGGATGAGTTTCCAGCGTCCGCCCGGATTTTTTGTGGGGGGGTGCGTCCAAATCCCGGGTCTCTAGGGGGTTCATCTTGCACTTCAGAGCTTCCCCTTCTTCCCCCCCGTTGCTTTGCCCCAGTGGGCCCCATGTGCTCGAGCCTTTTTATCAATCAAAAGCACACTTCTTTCCCCCCGAAGCCCCCAAAACTTCGTTTCGTTCAGAAACCGAATTTTCCCTTCGTTAGAATAAATTCCCTTTCTTAACTGCGGTCTATTTGTTAGGTCAAAACTCCATTTTGATTATCGTATAAAATTTCAGTAGGGTTCTTTTTCAATTTTGCCCAGTTCAGCTTTGTTGATGGAGGTACCTTGCAGTTAAATTTGAACCCAACAATTGTGTAGTCACCACAGGTTGATAGGTGCCAAAAATATCTTTTATTATCCGTATACATTTCAGATACGTGTTTTTTGCACTTTTGCCTAGTCCAGCTTTGTTGATAGAGGTACCTAGCAGTTAAATTTGAATCCAGCAATTGTGTAGTCACCCCAGGTTGATAAGTGCCAAAAATACCTTTTATTATCCGTATACATTTCAAAAAAGGGGTTTTTGCACTTTTGCCCAGTCCAGATTTGTTGATAGAGCCACCTTGCAGTTAAATTTGAATCCAGCAATTGTGTAGTCACCACAGGTGAATTGATAGGTGCCAAAAATACCTTTTATTATCCGTATACATTTCAGATACGTGTTTTTTGCACTTTTGCCCAGTCCAGCTTTGTTGATAGAGGTACCTTGCAGTTAAATTTGAATCCAGCAATTGTGTAGTCACCACAGGTTGATAGGTGCCAAAAATACCTTTTATTATCCGTATACATTTCAGATACGTGTTTTTTGCACTTTTGCCCAGTCCAGATTTGTTGATAGAGCCACCTTGCAGTTAAATTTCAATACAGCAATTGTGTAGTCACCACAGGTGAATTGATAGGTGCCAAAAATACCTTTTATTATCCGTATACATTTCAGATACGTGTTTTTGCACTTTTGCCCAGTCCAGATTTGTTGATAGAGCCACCTTGCAGTTAAATTTGAATCCAGTAATTGTGTAGTCACCACAGGTTGATAGGTGCCAAAAATACCTTTTATTATCTGTATACATTTCAGATACGTGTTTTTTTGCACTTTTGCCCAGTCCAGATTTGTTGATAGAGCCACCTTGCAGTTAAATTTCAATACAGCAATTGTGTAGTCACCACAGGTAATATGAAGGTGCAAAAAACCTTTTATTATCCGTATACATTTCAGATACGTGTTTTTTGCACTTTTGCCCAGTCCAGATTTGTTGATAGAGCCACCTTGCAGTTAAATTTCAATACAGCAATTGTGTAGTCACCACAGGTTGATAGGTGCCAAAAATACCTTTTATTAATCGTATACATTTCAGATACGTGTTTTTTGCACTTTTGCCCAGTCCAGATTTGTTGATAGAGCCACCTTGCAGTTAAATTTGAATCCAGCAATTGTGTAGTCACCACAGGTGAATTGATAGGTTCCAAAAATACCTTTTATTATCCGTATACATTTCAGATACGTGTTTTTTGCACTTTTGCCCAGTCCAGATTTGTTGATAGAGCCACCTTGCAGTTAAATTTCAATACAGCAATTGTGTAGTCACCACAGGTGAATTGATAGATGCCAAAAATACCTTTTATTATCCGTATACATTTCAGATACGTGTTTTTTGCACTTTTGCCCAGTCCAGATTTGTTGATAGAGCCACCTTGCAGTTAAATTTGAATCCAGCAATTGTGTAGTCACCACAGGTTGATAGGTGCCAAAATACCTTTTATTATCCGTATACATTTCAGATACGTGTTTTTTGCACTTTTGCCCAGTCCAGATTTGTTGATAGAGCCACCTTGCAGTTAAATTTGAATCCAGCAATTGTGTAGTCACCACAGGTGAATTGATAGGTGCCAAAAATACCTTTTATTATCCGTATACATTTCAGATACGTGTTTATTGCACTTTTGCCCAGTCCAGATTTGTTGATAGAGCCACCTGCAGTTAAATTTGAATCCAGCAATTGTGTAGTCACCACAGGTTGATAGGTGCCAAAAAAACCTTTTATTATCCGTATACATTTCAGATACGTGTTTTTTGCACTTTTGCCCAGTCCAGATTTGTTGATAGAGCCACCTTGCAGTTAAATTTGAATCCAGCAATTGTGTAGTCACCACAGGTTGATAGGTGCCAAAAATACCTTTTATTATCCATATACATTTCAGATACGTGTTTTTTGCACTTTTGCCCAGTCCAGATTTGTTGATAGAGCCACATTGCAGTTAAATTTCAATACAACAATTTTGTTTTGATTTGAGGGATTTGAGAATATCTGTGATTTGCCGTCTTTTAAGAAGAGACGTTCCAAAACTCTTCCCTCCCCTCTCCATTTTTATATTTCTGAACATGGAGCGAACTGCAGGTGGTAAGCGAGCAAAGAGCGGGGTAGGACATGGAGGTAGAGGTACGAGAGAAGGTGCTCCTTCCAGTGCTGGCGACAACACGCAAGCCAGCGGTTTGTCGGTTGCAGGACCGTCAGGCCCGTCATCGCTGGGTGAGGGCCCTGTGAATCTCAGTAACGAACAGCGTCGCCAATCTGTTCTTCACTGCTTAATGCAACCTGCATCCAGCAGTCTTACCTCCTCTTCCTCCCAGTCACGGCCACAAATGTCATCATCAGCATCCGTCCAACATGAAGCGAAGGCAGCCCAAATGTCAACTCGTGTACCCACCACTGTAGATAATCCATGGTCTGAAGACCGCTCTGATGACAATATGCGGTTGGGGTCAGAAGGCATGTTAAAAGATCAAGAGGCCAAAGAGGATGATTTTCTCTGCTCTGACGCCCAGTTACTGATGCCATCAGAGGAGGAGAAGGAAGCCGGTCAATCGGCAAAAATCCCGGGCGGTCGGCAACGCCTTGCAGTCCCTCTTGCTTGTAGCCCGCAGCTCCTGGATGCAGAATGTCAGGACAACGAAGTCACCTGTGTTGATGATGATGATGATGACAACATTGCGGATCCAACGTGGTCTTTTCCGCAGAATTTGCTTGCGAGCGCTTCATCACTGGATGGGGAGGAAGACGATGGGGTAGCGTCAATACAGGTCCCGCCTCAAAAAGGGAGAGGGTGGTCACAGAAGTCCGCTGATATGATTACGCCAGACACGGTCAGCGGAAACCCCGCTCCTCGCTTATCGCCATCAAAAAGGTCCAGGACCTCTCAAGCCTGGGCCTTCTTTGAGCAAGCCTCTGATTCACCCAGCGATGTCATATGCCGCCTTTGCCGTAAACGCATAAGTAGAGGCAAGAATCTTAGGTGTTTAACCACCACCAACATGTCTAGTCACATGCAGCGAATGCATGAGTTGAAATGGAGGCAACACTTGGCCAAAAAAGGCAAGACCGACGCCGGGCTTCCAACCACTGTCACACCCTCTGTCTCCGCCTCCTCCTCCTCCGCCACCACCAAGCGTTCCTCAGCTGCCCATGTCTCTCACAAAATGGAAAAAAGAAAAATGGACCCGGCGCACGTGGAGATATGAGTAAAAACAGCCTAGGCTAAAGGCTTCTCATTTAAAAGTATTTATTCTTAAAAGTGCCGCGGCATTTCCGAGACAAAATTAAAAACATAGGAACTTAAAATAAACTTTACGCGTTTCGTGCGTGTACCCGCGCTTCATCAGAAGTAAAGAATAACAAAAAACATAGAATATATATAGAGCCGACATGTGTTACAATTGGTTGTTACTTTTTTACAGGTAAGTGACGTGGAAACACCTTTGGTGAGGAGATCGGAAGATAATTGGGGGTGAAAGTGTAAATCAAAAAAGAAGACGAGCAAGGAAAAGAGACGGAAGCCCCAGATCTTACAGAAATCCCGTATATTTTGAGTTTAATATGTGTTGTGAAAATAAAAGCTAAAAATATGACTTGAATTGTGTGTAGTGTATTTCTGCGGGTGAGGGGAACTATATTAAGGTAGTGATGTAAATGAATCGCTACCAGGGATTAAGTGAGAATAGGTGAAGAAAAATGAGAAAAAAAGAGAAGAAACTATGGATGAAAAGAGAAGCATCCAATAGTAAGGAAGGGGGGGTAAAAAAGAAGAACCAATAGAGTTGAAGAAAGATTTAAAAAGGGTTTACGCTTTTGTAAAAATTTGACCCCTTTAAAAGTAATTCTACCCAAAAAAGGATTTTGAGGGTTAGAATAGAGGGGTAAAAATTTCGAAGGGCCCCAATGGTTATTATTAGATTGCCGGTTTGGGTTTACTGATGGCGGGTACTTGAAGACCAATAGGTTTTTGAGTTTTGAGGGGGATATTGTAGGCCCTAACTTGTCCCGGGGAAAAAATTTGATTTGGGCCCAATGAAGAGAGAGTAGTTCTCTATGGTAAATAACATAGATGAGTACATGTAATCTAATAGATAAAATAAACCCGATCTCTGCTGATCAGTAGAAAGGCTATAAACCTAAAACCTAGTGAAGGGTCGGAGTAAGACCTAGAAATACAAAGTTCTGAGTTTTGGCAGATTGGAAGTGAGAGGGGGGGGGGGGGCAGCCCTAGACCCCTAAATGAGATGCTCGTGGGATCGTGAAGCGAATGTTATTTTCCCGTGTGGAAAATTTTAAAACCCCCAAATTACAAAGCAATTTAAACCAAAACAATTTAAAATCAAGCAAAAATTTTCCCAATAAAAAAAATAATTTGTTTTTCAGGTCTCCTAAAACAGGAACCAGGGGCGCGAAATTTTAAAGCAAGAAGACAGATTTCTGGTACTATTACTCAAAAAAAACAAATGAATCAAAAAATATATATAGTAAGGGGTTTAAAAAAAAAACCTCTAAATCCTTATTAGTGCATTTCTACGTGTTCATGTTGATAAAGGAGTTTTTATTTATTTTAAAAAATTTAATGTCGTTTTTTGGGTTTTAAAACGAACATAAAAACACAAAAAAGATACCGGAAAGGAGGAAAAAGGTTCGGGGATTAAAAAAATTAACTGGGGGCTCGTTGAACCTTTTTGGGGGGAGTCTGTATCTTGATCCAAACATCTTTCTTTTGGAGAGCCGTGGGGTTTGGTGTTTCAGGGGGGATAAAATCAATGGAGTATATTTTAAAAAAAAAAATCTCCTGATGAAAATTCATTAAAAAAGACGTGAAACCTATGTGTAGATACCCCTTTTTTACCAGGCCTTATGGCCATTTAAGCGAAGATGTAAGGGGCGGATGTTCTCCTACATATTAAGTTGGCAACTGCATTTTTAACATATTAAAAAACGAACTTTCATTTAAATGTATGTTTTAAAAGGTATGTTCCTTATGGTTTTTGAAATAATGTCAGATCGAGTTTTGATTGTCGAAGGCAAAGGGGGGGGCCGACAAGGGAAAAACCCCGAGTGAAATAGGGGGTTCTGTGATTTTCTATGGGTCTTTGACCGACTAGGACTACCAAAATTT
>JAODAL010034011.1:0-44832 GCA_025379985.1 Phyllomedusa bahiana | reverse complement strand
GCACCGCCCACGCGGAGCCAAAGTGGTTCCAGGATGGGAAGAGGAGGGTCAGGCGATTCATCTCAAGGGTAAAAGTGCAGGTCAGCACAATCCGCTCCTTGGGGGGTGTATTTGAGGGGGTATGAGAGAAGTTTGTGGTTAAGCAAGTTTTTTTCAGGGTCTTACCTGACAGGTGTGGAGATTTGACCTTGAAATTTCCCATACTCCCCTGGGGCTGTCCACTGCCTCCCTGCCTGCGGAACAAAAAGGGAAATCCGCTTAATATGGGAGGGGATAGTGGTTTTGTCACTGACTCGTTTACCTCCAGAGGTTGTGACACAACACTTCTCACAGCTGAGGGTTTGTTACAATGTATCAGTCCAGACAATCCTCAAAAGCACTAAACTCTCTTCTGTGTTGAGGATTTGTTACCATGTATCAGTCTAGACCGTCCCCAGAAGCCACAAAACTCTGTTCTGCTCTGATGGTTTGTTACAATGTATCAGTGCAGGTGCAATGTATCAGTCTAGGCAGTCCTCAACAGTACAAACCTCTCTTGTGTCCTAATGTTTTGTTACAAAGTATTAGGGAAGGTACAATGTTTACCTGCAGAGGCAAACCTGTACCGGTATAACACTTACTGCAGCTGAAGGTTTGTTACGATGTATCAGTGCAGGTACAATGTTTCAGTCTAAACAATCCAACAGCACAAAACTCTCTTCTGCTCTGAAAGTTTGTTACAATATATTAGTCCAGACTGTCCTCGACAGCCACAGAACTCTATTCTGTTCTGATGGTTTGTTACAATGTATCAGTGCAGGTACAATATATCAGTCTGGACAATCCTAAACAGTACAAACCTCTCTTGTGTCCTAATGTTTTGTTACAAAGTATTAGGGAAGGTACAATGTTTACCTGCAGAGGCAAACCTGTACAGGTACAACACTTACTGCAGCTGAGGGTTTGTTACAGTGTATCCAGTCCAGACAATCCTCTGTGAGGTCAACACACCTACACAAATCTCTCTCTTAATACAGTGCATCAGTCTAGACGATCCTCAAAACCTTCTTCTGTCCTGATGGTTTGTTACAATGTGTCAGTGTAGTCAATCCTCAGCAGCAAAAACACCTCTTCTGTCCTAATAGGTTGCTACAATGTATCCGTGCAGGTACAGTGTATCAGTGCAGGTACAATGTATCAGTGCAGGTACAATGTATCAGTGCAGGTACAATGTATCAGTGCAGGTACAATGTATCCGTGCAGGTACAATGTATCAGTGTAGTCAATCCTCAGCAGCTGAAACACCACTTCTATCCTAATGGTTTGTTACAATGTATCAGTGCAGGTACAATGTATCAGTGCAGGTACAATGTATCAGTGCAGGTACAATGTATCCGTGCAGGTACAATGTATCAGTGCAGGTACAATGTATCCGTGCAGGTACAATGTATCAGTGCAGGTACAATGTATCAGTGTAGTCAATCCTCAGCAGCTAAAACACCACTTTTATCCTAATGGTTTGTTACAATGTATCAGTGCAGGTACAATGTATCCTGCAGTTACAATGTATCCGTGCAGGTACAATGTATCAGTGCAGGTACAATGTATCCGTGCAGGTACAATGTATCTGTGTAGTCAATCCTCAGCAGCTGAACCACCACTTCTATCCTAATGGTCTGTTACAATGTATTGGTCGAGGTACAGTGTAAAAGTCTAGTCAGTCCTTAATAGCACAAAGCCCTCTTCTGTGCTGATGGTTTGTTACAATGTATTGGTCGAGGTACAGTGTAAAAGTCTAGTCAGTCCTTAACAGCACAAAGCCCTCTTCTGTGCTGATGGTTTGTTACAATGTATCAGTTTAGACCCTTAACCGTAATAGTACAGCCCATGTGTGCATTTTGCAGACTTCTAGTTGCCCCTTTTGTGTCCTGCCCTGGAGGACTCTCCGTACCGGTCCTACTCTGCACAGGAGCCGCAGCTTTGCCACCGACTGATCTTCACTGAGCCAGAACTCGGAGTTGTCATCAGAAGATACCGCAAACTGGAAATCACCTGCAGGAGAAAGAGCCACGTTACAGTGTAACCTGCCGTATAAACCACGAGAACCAGGAGCAAGTCATTATCCTGATACGTAGGTTACTACCAAAGCTGAGAAGGTTCGCCGTGCCCCTAAGACAACACTTCCTGTCCCGGTTCTTTGCTGTGCCCCTAAGGCAACACTTCCTGTCCCTGTTCTTCAAACGTACTTTTAAACTAAGGAATGCAAAGTGAAACAAACATGAATAGCCATTGCTATTTAAACCTAATGCTATTCCCGATCTGTTCCATCTCTCAAAGAAGCGCCGATACAGGCGTAAAATGCGTTGAGCTCCCCATCGTTCATTGTTTTAAAAAATAGGTTTTTAATTTTGTAAATCCATATGGTTCCGATGTGGTAAATCTTTCACGTGAAGTGAGCGCCAAGGCAACTTGTTTCTTCTGTGACATTTATACTAGGTAGGCTTTGCTGTAAAAATGAAGGCATGAGCCCCGAATCCCTATGACAACACTTCCTGTCCCTGTTCTCGAAGCATGCTTTTTTCTTTTTAGAATATAAACCCTGTGTCCCTATGACAACACTTCCTATCCCTGTTCTCTAGACATGCTTTTTTTTTCTTTTTAGAATATAAACCCTGTGTCCCTATGACAAAACTTCCTGTACCTATTCTCTAGACATGCTTTTTTTTTTTTTTAGGGTATGAACCCTGCATTACTATGACAACACTTCCTGTCCCTGTTCTCTAAGCATGCTTTTTTTTTCTTTTAAAGGTATAAACCCTGTGCCCTATGACAACAGTTCCTGCCCCAATTCTCTAAGCATGCTTTTTTTTTTAAAAAAAAAGGTATAAACCCTGTGTCTCTATTAAAACACTTTCTGTCCTTGTTCTCTATGTTCTTTTTTGTCTTTTTAAGCTATTCTTTATTTTTTTTTTTTTTTTTTTTTTTTTTTTAAGGCATGAGTCCTGTGTCCCTATAATGACAACTCTGAGCTGCAAGAGTACAGGAGCAGCAAGTGTTGTCAGAGGGTATAACTTTAACCTCCAGTAAATAATGTAATTTGATGTTTACAGAGAAATGTTAGGGATTTTTTTTTTGTGTGTGTTTTCTGTTACTCATCCCATAAAGTCGCACTCCTTAACCCATACATGCCAACTCTCCCGTTTTTGGCGGGGGGGTCCCGCTATTTGGGGTTCCCCCCGCCCTCCCGGCAGATTGGCATTCCCGCCCAGGGGCGGCGGGTCCTTTAAATGGCCGCGGCGCTGGTGCGCTACTCCGGCGCCGCCGGTCCGGTCCCACGGGCGGGTGAAGAGGGCGCAGGGTCCGCTCACCCGCCCGCGGTCTCACTGTGCGGGGAGGAGGGAGGAGGGAGCGCTCCCTTCTTCCCCTCCTCCCCCTGTATGTACCGGGAGGGCCGCGCGGCTGTGTATACAGATCACCCGGCGAAAGGGGGAAATGAGCGGGGCTGCTCTAAAATTTCCCCTGGGGGTCGCTGAGTTAAAAGGGGGCAGGAGCCGGGCCAGGAAAAGTAATTTATTTTTTTAATTTTTATTAACTACATGGGAAACTTTTGGCGGGCCCAACAATGGGGGCAACTCCCTTTGGCTGGCAAACAATGGGGGCATCCCTTTGGCGGCAAACAATGGGGAAATTTCCTTTGGCTGGCTAAAATTTGGGGCAACTACCTGGCGGGCTACAAAGGGGAAAATTTCCCCTTCCGGGGCTACAATGGGGCAACAAAACCTGGTGGGCTACAATGGGGGAAATTACCTGTTGGGTTACAAGGGGGGCCCAACTACCCTTGGGGCTGTCAACAAGGGGGGAAAACTACCTGTCTGGCTTACAAGGGGTTGGGAAACTCCCTTTTCCTCTACAATGGGAGGGGGCAACTCCCCGGGCTGGCTAAAAAGGGGGAAAATACCTGGGCTGGCTACAATGGGGCAACCCCGGGCCGGGCAACAAGGGGGGCAATACCGGCGGCTACAATGGGCAACTACCTGGGGGGCTACAAGGGGGGGCAACAAACCTGGCGGGCTAAAATGGGGAAAAACCCTACCTGGCTGGCTACAAGGGGGGCAATTTAACCGGCGGCTACAATGGGGGCAATACCGGGGCTGGCAAAAAAGGGGGCAATACCTGGTTTGGCTACAAAAAGGGGGAACTACCGGGCCCGGGCTACAAAGGGGGCATTTTCCCCTGGCTGACAACAAAAGGGGGGCAACTACCTGGGGCTGTTTAAGGGTTTGCACTACCTACCGGGCTGGCTACAAAGGGGGGCACCCCAAACCTTGGCTGGCAAAAAAAAGGGGGCAACAAACCAACCTGAAAACAAAAAGGGGGCAAACTCCCCTGACTACAAAAGGGGCAACTACCTGACTAAAAAAGGGGGGCACTACCTGGCTACAAGGGGTGCCCCCCTACCGGCTAAAAAAAGGGGGGGCACCCTCCCTTTGCTACAAGGGGCATCCCCGCCTTTGGGGGGAAAAAAACCTTTGGAAAAGGGGGGCCAAATACCTGGCTATAAGGTCTTCTACCTGGCTTTCTTCCAAACCCATTATGTAGTTAGGCGAGGGGGTTTTTGTGGTTTTTTGGGGAAGGGGGGGGCACCCCAAAAGATGGGTTTGTTTTTCCGGGGCAAATTTTTGGCCCGGCTTCCCCCGACCCCCCTTTAATCTCCTTTTTTTTTTTCCATTTTAAAAATTTGGGGCAACTAGGGCCCTTAACCCAAGGGGGGGGGGGGGGGCCAAAAACCTTTTTAAAACCCCCGGTTTTTGGGGGGGGGGTCCCCTTTTTGGGGGTTTCCCCCCCCCCCTTCCCCCCGGGGGAGTTGGCTTTTCCTCCCCCCCCCCTGCAGCGGCGGGGGCCTTTAAATTACCGGGGGCGCAAGAGTAGGGGCTGGTGCCAAACCTTGCGCCGGGGGCCCCGCCCTACAGGGGGTGCAACGGCCGCAGGGGCCCCCCCGCCCCCCCAACCCCCCCCCTTCCGGGGCCCCGGGCCCCCCCTCCCCCCCCCCTTTTTGGGGGGGAGGACCAAGGGATCGCTCCCTCCCCCCTCCTCCCCCCTGTATTTCCCAACCGCCTTTTTTGGGCCCCCCGACATACGGGTCACCGACCCCAAGGGGAATAAACGCGCGGCTCCCGGGGTGTCCCTTCGGTTTGCTCTCAACTTCCTCCTTGCCCGCTGAGGGGGTTTGGGGTTCGGGGGAGCGGAAAAGGGGCGCGACCTGGAAAGGTAAGGGGTTTTAATTTTTTATTTTTTTTAAAGTTTTGGGGGCACAACCGGGCCCTAAAAAGAAGGCAACTACCGGGCAAAAAGGGGGGGCAACCCGGCAAAAAAGGGGGCCCAACCGGGCAAAAAAGGGGGCACGACCTGGCAACAAAGGGGGGCACTACCGGGCAAACCAGAGGGGGCACTCCCTTTTGGCAAACAGATGGGGGCACAACCTGGCAAAAAAGGGGGCACTAAACCTGGCAACAAAAAGGGGCACAAAACCGGGCCCTAACAGTTTGGGGGCACAACCCCTGGAAAACAAAGGGGCACAAAACCCTGGCAACAAAGGGGTCACAACCGCTAACAGAGGGGGGGCACCCCTGGCTAACAGAGGGGGGAAAATTTTCCGGGCAAACCAGTTTGGGGGCACTTTTGGCAAAAACAGAGGGGGCACAACCTGCAACAAGGGGAAAACCTACCTGGCAAAAAGGGGGGGCATTTACCGGGGAAACAGGGGGGGCACTAACCGGGCCAACAAGGGGACATTTTACCGGGCAACAGAGGGGACATCTACCGGCAACAGGGGGGCACAACCCGGCAAAACAGAGGGGGGCCCCCTTCCCCCGGGTTTAACAATGGGGCACTCCCTGGCAAACAAAATGGGGGCATTTCCGGGTCAACAAGGGGGGGGCACCCCTTTGGCAACAAGGGGGCACAACCTGGCAAAAAAGGGGCAAAAAAACCGGCAACAAAGGGGCACTACCTGGCAAAAACAGATGGGGGCCCCAAACCGGGAAACCAAGGGGGGCCCCTACCGGGCAACAATGGGGGCCCCCATACCGGGGGGGGCTAACAGAGGGGGCACTCCCTCCCTAACAAGGGGGCACTACCGGGCAAACAGATGGGGGCACTACCGGGCAAACAATGGGGGCACAAACCGGGCAAACAAAGGGGGCACTCCCCGGGCTAAAAAAGGGGGCCCCTACCTGGTTTAAAAAGGGGGGCACTACCTTGGCAAACAGATGGGGCATTTACCGGGGCAAACCAATGGGGAAACTACCGGCCCAAACAAGGGGGGGCCACTCCCTTTGGCTAACAGAGGGGGGCCCTCCCGGGGCTAACAGATGGGTGCACACCTGGCAACTAGGGGGCCCACTCCCTTTGGCAACAGATGGCACTACCTGGAAACCCAAGGGGGCACTCCCACCGGAAAACCAAATGGGGGCACAAAACCGGCAAAAATTTGGGGGGCACAACTTGGCTAACAAGGGGGGCACCACCTGGTTTAAAAATGGGGGGCCCACCCCCGGCTAACAATGGGGGGCCCCTACCGGGCAAACCCAAAGGGGGGGCACCAACCTGGCTAAAATTTTTGGGGCTCAAACCGGCTACAGGGGGGCATCTACTTGGCTAAAAGGGGGGGCATCAAACCACCTGTAAAGGGGCACCTCCCAATTTTTGGGGGGCAAAACTACCTTTTGGCTTAAGGGCATCTACCTGGCTTTTTTCCAAAGCCGTTATGCATTAGGGGAGTGGGGTGTGGTTTTTTTAAAGGGGGCTGGCATCCCCGACAAGATGGGCGTTTAAACCCAAATTTTTTTGGCCGCGCGCGCAAAACCGCGGCCCCCACTAATTCTCCTGCTTTTTCTTTTTCCCAAAAGTTCCAAAAAAAAGCCTTAAACCTCCTGCTTTGGGGCTATAACAGGAAACAACTGCATTGCATTGCTCCGAAAAAGGCCCTTTTAGGTAAGATCCCCGGGCGAGTCCTTTTTTGGGAAAAAAATGTAAACCCTTTTTGAGTTTTCAGGCAGGGGAAAAATTTTTGTGGGGAAAAGGGCTCGGCCCAAAGCCCAACCCAAAGGGTCATCAAATATTTCCCCCGGATAGCAGGTTTTGATTAATCCCCGGGGACTCAAGGGGGCGCTAACAAAGTCATAACGGAAAGGAGAACCGAACAAGATCCCGTACAATAATTTTAATAGGGGTGCATTTTTACCTTTTTTAAAGCGGGTCCCGGGTACCCAAACATACGGACCCTTTGTTGGTCCAATTGCGGGGGTTTTTCCCCCAAAGGTTTTATTGACTGTTGTGCGGATCTGAGGAAGGAAAAAAATTTTTCCATAAATTTCCCAAAACCCCAAAATGGGGCAGAGTATAAATTAAGGGGCCCTAGTCCAATAAACAGGGTCGATTAAAATAGAGCAAATAGACGCTTGCTTATCTGTCATCACATTGTAACATACCCAAAAAAAAACCCACAAAAAAATGGTTTAACTTGGGGTTATCACAACAAAATTCAAACCCCAAAATTATTTCCTTCATAAAAAAATAAAGGAACTGGCTGCGAAATTTTTTATTACAAGTTTTTTTTCCCCCGGGTACTCATTCAAAAAAAATCAAGAAAAATGGCTGAAAAAATTGCGTTTTAAAAACAGATTTTTTTAAACCCTTTAAGCCATTCATAAAAATTAAATTAAAAAGCTCGAGGCTTGGTTTTAAAACTACAGATTCTTACCCTTTAGCTCATTCAATTAATCATGAACAGGGTTTATTTCGTTTAACACTAAATTTCTTACCCATAGTTTAAATTCTATTAACATGAAAAAAGGCCCTGATGCGTTTTAACCTAAAAGATTCTTACCCATAGTTTCTTTCCCCCCCCAAATTTAATTTTATGAACATGCTCGACCATTTTGGAAAAAAATCCCTTTTTTCATAATTCACACAGATGAAAAAAAAACTTTAAAAGAAGGTAAACACGTTTCACGAAATTTTTCACTTAAAATATGGGAAATTTTTTACCCAAAAAAGTTTAAAATATTAAAATAGATCCCAAAAATCGTTATAAAATGTCTAAAAGGCTTTTTACCCCTACAGAATCTACCCATAGTTTCATCTTTAGTAATCATGAAGATGGCTGACCTTTTTCCACACAGTTTTCTTAACCCAATTAGCTCATTCATATTTAAAAAATAAAGATGGCTGACGCGTTTTACACTACAGATTCTTACCCATAGTTCATTCATATTAATCATGAACATGGCTGACGCGTTTTATACTACAGATTCTTACCCATAGCTCATTCATATTAATCATGAAGATGGCTGACGCGTTTTACACTACAGATTCTTACCCGTAGTTCATTCATATTAATCATGAACATGGCTGATGCGTTTTATACTACAGATTCTTACCCATAGCTCATTCATATTAATTATGAACATGCTCGACCAGTTTGGTATCAAAATCCCTATTCATAATTCACACAGATAAAAAAAAAACGTAAAAGAAGGTGACACGTTTCACGCACGGATGCACTTAATATAGAAGATTCTTACCCATAGCTTAAATATTAAAATAGATCCCAAAAATCGTATACATGGCTGACGCGTTTTACACTACAGAATCTTACTCATAGTTCATTCATATTAATCATGAAGATGGCTGACGCGTTTTACACTACAGATTCTTACCCATAGCTCATTCATATTAATCATGAACATGGCTGACGCGTTTTATACTACAGATTCTTACCCATAGCTCATTCATAGTAATCATGAAGATGGCTGACGCATTTTACACTACAGATTCTTACCCATAGTTCATTCATATTAATCATGAACATGGCTGATGCGTTTTATACTACAGATTCTTACCCATAGTTCATTCATATTAATTATGAACATGCTCGACCAGTTTGGTATCAAAATCCCTAATCCTAATACACACAGATAAAAAAAAACGTAAAAGAATGTGACACGTTTCACGCACGGATGCACTTAATATAGAAGATTCTTACACATAGATTAAATATTAAAATAGATCCCAAAAATCGTATACATGGCAGACGCGTTTTACACTACAGATTCTTACCCATAGCTCATTCATATTAATCATGACCATGCTCGACGCGTTTTATACTACAGATTCTTACCCATAGCTCATTCATATTAATCATGAACATGGCTGTTGCGTTTTATATTACAGATTCTTACCGGGAGGTCATTCATATTAATCATGTACATTGCTAACGCGTTTTACATTACAGATTCTTACCCATAGTTCATTCATAGTAATCATAAAGATGGCTGACGCGTTTTATACTACAGATTCTTACCCATAGCTCATTCATATTAATCATGAACATGGCTGACGCATTTTACGCCAAAGATTCTAATTTGCAGCTCAAACATATTGAAAAGATCCTCAGTATCATATACATGGCTGACATGTACAGTGCCTTGCGAAAGTATTCGTCCTCCTTGAACTTTTCAACCTTTTGCCACATTTCAGGCTTCAAACATAAGGATATAAAAAATTTAATTTTTGTGAAGAATCAACAACAAGTGTGAAACAGGTCTTTTGCAGACTCCAACAGGTTTTCTTCCAAAAGGGTCCTGTATTTGGCTCCATCCATCTTCCCATCGATTTTAACCATCTTCCCTGTCCCTGCTGAAGAAAAGCCCAAACCATGATGCTGCCACCACCATGTGTAACAGTGGGATGGTGTGTTCCTTGGTCTTCATGATGCTGCCCCCACCATGTGTGACAGTGGGGATGGTGTGTTCCTTGGTCTTCATGATGCTGCCCCCACCATGTGTGACAGTGGGGATGGTGTGTTCCTTGGTCTTCATGATGCTGCCCCCACCATGTGTGACAGTGGGGATGGTGTGTTCCTTGGTCTTCATGATGCTGCCCCCACCATGTGTGACAGTGGGGATGGTGTGTTCCTTGGTCTTCATGATGATGCCCCACCATGTTGTACAGTGGGGATGGTGTGTTTCTCTTGGTCTTCTTGATGCTGCCCCCACCATGTGTGACAGTGGGGATGGTGTTTTCCTTTGTCTTCATGATGCTGCCCCCACCATGTGTGACAGTGGGGATGGTGTGTTCCTTGGTCTTCATGATGCTGCCCCCACCATGTGTGACAGTGGGGATGGTGTGTTTCTGGGTCTTCATGATGCTGCCCCCACTATGTGTGACAGTGGGGATGGTGTGTTCCTTGTTCTTCATGATGCTGCCCCCACCATGTGTGACAGTGGGATGGTGTGTTCCTTGTTGCTTTCACCAAACATATCGTTTTGCAATGTGGCGTTGGATTGGTTTCATCTGGCAGAGCCCCCCCCATTTGTGACGGGTGGTTGTGTGTTTCCCTTGGTCCTCGATGATGCTCCAGGCCCCCCCCTCTCGCCCCCCCCGCACACCCGCTGATCGCCGCTAACACCCGGCAGTAACAGCGCGAACGGGCAGCATCGCCCGCGCTGTTTAACCCTTCAGATGCCGCGGCAAAGATGGCCGCGGTGTCTGAATGAATAAAGATCGGTGCTGTGCACCGATCTTCAGGGCGATTGGCGCCGACGCAGCATAGCTGCCGCGATCCGACGCCCGGACATGGCAGCGTGGAGCCCTGTGAACGCTCCCGTCACCCCCATGTCCTGGTTTGCCCCACTTCCGGCCGTAGACAGGAAGTGGGGAAACCGCCATCTTGGTAAAGTCTAATGCATTGTCTATGCAATGCATTAGACTGTATTAACAATCGCGCCCCCTAGTGGTCAAGCACCATAGGGGAATTCAATGTTACAGTGAAAAAAAAAAAAGTTTTAAAGTACAAAAAAAAGTATTAAAAATTCAAATCACCCTCTTTCTCCATTTTACAAATAAAATCATTAAAATAATAAAAAAGTGACACAGATTTGGTATCGCCGCGTCCGAAAAAGTCCGATCTATAAAAATATATCATCATTTATC
The DNA here is from genome assembly GCA_025379985.1 of Phyllomedusa bahiana. NCBI lineage: Eukaryota > Metazoa > Chordata > Amphibia > Anura > Hylidae > Phyllomedusa > Phyllomedusa bahiana. Next base: position 33,858 of record JAODAL010034011.1, on the reverse strand, counting down.
CCGTAAGCTGAACACCGTAGACGGAAAAAAATTCCAAATGGCAAAATTGCGTTTTTTGGTCATTTTACGTCAATCAAAAAATGGAATAAAAGTGATCAAAAAAGTCGCATGCATTCCAAACTGCTAGCGATAAAAAGAGCACTTCAGCCCGCAAAAAATGCATCCTCACTGACGTCCGTAGGTGTTAGTACAAAAAAGGTTATCGGTCGCACAAAATGGCGCCGCGGTGCAAATTTCGAAAATAGGGAATGTTTGGAATTTTTTTTTACGGTACCAAAACATAACGGAAACCCTACATGTTTGGTATTGCCGGATGCGTAACAACCTGAAGAATACAGATAACGCATTATATTTACCGAAGATTGAACGGCGTAAAAGCAAAACACCCGCAAACATGGCGAAAATGTTTTTTTTCACAATTTGTCCCACTTGGAATTGAGTTTTTTGCGGTTCCCAGTATATTCTATAGTACAGTGAATAACACCATTAGAACGTACATCTTGTCCCGCAAAATAAAAGCCCTCGTGTCTATGTAGGTGGAAAAATAAAAAGGTTATGGCTCTGGGAAGGCGAGGAGGGAAAAACGAGCGTGTTAACAACAAAAAAAAAAATGCCGGGTCCGTAAGGGGTTAAACGAGACTTTTTATGGATCTCTTTGAGAAATGGCTTCTTCCATAAAGGCCACATTTGTGCAGTGACTGATTGTTGCCCTATGGACTCTCCCCCCTCAGCGAGCTGGAGATCCTCTCCGGGTTTTTGGTAAAGAATTTGCAGGGGGTCTGATTTTCTTCTTACCTCATTTCAATATCATCGCTTGCACAGTGCTCCTTGGGATGGTTAACCCCTTAAGCCAAAAGCCTGAAAAGTAGTTAATGACCAGAACATTTTTTTTAGTTTTTGCCTCCTTGCGTTTCAACAGTTGTAACTTTTTTTATTTTTTCAATGACACAGTTGTATGAGGCCTCGTTTTATTTGAGACAAGTTGTACTTTATGGGGAATAGTTTAAGTCACTTATAAATAATTGCAGTATTTTTTTTTTTTTAATGTTTTTGTTTTTTTATTATTTTTTTTACACCATTCACATTTCACACGTAATAACTTGCTAGGTTAATTCTACAGGTTATTACGGTCGTGTGGATACCAAATATGTGTAGGTGTTTTTGTGTGTGTAATTTATGCACAATTATTTTTTATTAAATATTTATTTTTATTTTATTATTTATTTTTTGACACTTTTTTACATTTTTTGTTTTTTTTTTTTTACTTTTTTTTTTACTCCCATGAAGGGAGAACTGTTTAACATTTTTTTACATTTTTTTTTTTTTTACACTTAGTAATGTATTAGCATATTCATATATGCTAATACATTCTAATCTGTGTCAGGTTGACACAGGCAGTGATTAGGACAGCACACAGTCTGTCCTGGTCACTGGCTTAGTACACATACAGCTCTGGGGCCACTCTAGGTCCCCAGAGCTGACTGTGCAGCCGTTCCCCGAGCTCTGTCGGGTCACCGGGTGTTCCGATCACCCGACAGAGCAGGGGAACCCTTTGATTGCGCTGCGGTAACGCACCGCCGAAATCAAAGGGTTAAAACACCGGGTGGCGGAGGTTTCCTCCGCTGCCCGGTGCTCGCAGGGGATGCTCTGGGATTGGGGCTGTGTAGTACAGCCCCGATCCCAGCGCAACTGCGGTGCCGGGCGCCGCAAACTCCGGTGTCTGCAGCGACGTCCAAAGACGTCGCTGCAGACGAACGACCCGCACCAGCCGACGTCTAAAGTCGGCGGGCGGTTGTTAAGGAGTTAAAGTTTGGGAAATCTTTTTGGATCCAAATCCGGCTTTAAACTTCTCCACAACAGTATCACGGACCTGCCTGGTGTGTTCCTTGGTCTTCATGATGCTCTCTGCACTTTAAACAGAAGCCTGAGACTATCACAGAGCAGGTGCATTTATACGGAGACTTGATTACACACAGGTGGATTATATTTATCATCATCGGTCATTTAGGAGAACATTGGATCATTCAGGGATCCTCACTGGACTTCTGTAGGGAGTTTGCTGCACTGAAAGTAAAGGGGCCGAATAATTTTGCACGCCCCACTTTTCAGGTTTTTTTTTTGTTTTGTTTTTTTACAAAAGTTTAAAATAACCAATAAATTTCGTTCCACTTCACAATTGTGTCCCACTTGATTCTTCACCAAAAAATTTAAATTTCATATCTTTATGTTTGAAGCCTGAAATGTGGCGAAAGGTTGAAAAGTTCAAAAGGGCCGAATACTTTCGCAAGGCGCTGTATAACACCACAGATTCTTATCCAGAACTCAAAAATATTTTAAAAAATTCCAAAAATCATATACATGGCTGACACGTTTAATATCACAGATTCTTATCCACAACATATAAATGGCTGACACGTTTCAAATCAAAGATTCTTCGTCATAGTTCATTCATATTAATGATGAACGTGGCTGATGCATTTCACATCAATCTTACCTATGGCTCGAAAAAACAAAAAAAAAAATGCAAAAAAACCCCAACTATATACATGATGAAGCGTTTCCCATCAAAGATTCTTACCCATAGCTCAAAACCTGTATTCAGAGCTGACGCATTTCACGTTCAAAATTCTGACATATAGCGGATATTTATAAAAGGGGCCACAGTAATGACTGACGCGTTTCAATTCTCTGTCTCACGAATAAAATGTATTAACCAATGATCAAGAATCCTTGAGGCGAAACGCGTCAGCTCTTTATGGATCCTTTCTAGTAACACCTTGAGCTTTTTATGTAGGAGGAAACACCTGGACACAAATCAGCCATACTTATACCTACATAGGTTTTACAGTAAGCATAGGCACCTATGTATTGAAATGCACTAGCGCCTTGTGCATCGCTTTATACTTGATGTTTATCAGGTCTAATCTCTTGCTGCTGTCACCACCAGGGCTCCCCCCTGCACTCCTCAAAACCTTTAATCAGAGCTGACGCGCTTCACATCCAAAATTCGGACATACAGTATATAGCAGATATTTATAAAAGGGGCTACAGTAATGACTGACGCGTTTCAATTCTCTGGTTCATGAATAAAATGTATTAACCATGATCAAGAAGCTGTGAGGCGAAACGCGTCAGCTCTTTATGGATCCAGTCTAGTAACACCTTGAGCTTTTTTTTGGAAGAGGAAACACCTGGACACAAATCAGCCATACTTGTACCTACATAGGTTTTACAGTAGGCATGGGCACCTACATATCGAAACGCGTTAGCGCCTTGTGCATCTCTTTATACTTGGTGTTTATCAGGTTTAAACTCTGGTTCCTGTTACTTCCAGGGCTCCCCCCTGTACTCTTCGAGTGTTCAGCATGGCTGGATTCCCACCACACCCACTACAACTCCCATCATTCATACATAAAGGGAAAGTTCTTATCATCATTCGCTGTCATTGTGGACGATGAGATACTGCGCCCGAGTCCCAATTGCGAAATCTCAGCCATTGAATTCGGGCCCGGACATTGTTTGTTGTGGTCAGATACAAAGTAACAAGTGATGTGTTGTTGCTGTTGACTGTGAATGACTTTGTATCTAGTACAGAATAGACGTGTAACCCTTTCCCGCCCATTGAGTCCCCGGTCATAGATATTCTGTTAACAGAGGGGGCAACCCCCATCTATTAGCAATTTAGACCTCTGGGGATGGTGGCCTCACGGAGCAAGCTCCAGTCTGCAGTAGCTCCATTGACCATTGATTTTCTGGTGTAATACTTTATGCCACCTGTGGTGGCGCTGCAGAGTTCTTACAGCTGATCCATCAAGGATTGTAGCACCAGGACACACTCAGATCAGCAGCCTATTTTCTGGGAACCCTTCTAACCAAAAGGGGGTTTCAAAGTAGAGCCCCCCTTTAATTAAAAGGGTCCTTGATTTGCATTTCCTCCACATCTGGGTGTAATGAAGTCGCTGTTCCTCCCTCTGAAACCCCTCCCCCACAGGGGAGATCACGGGGTTCCTCAGGGCCCCGTTTTAAACACATTAGGGGCCCTGGGGATAGCATGCAATGGGGGCCCCTTTCCAAATACATACTCACACTAGGTCAGCCTTGAGCCCCCCAAGCACACCCATATTAAAGACGCCACTATACTGGGGGGACCGGGACCCCACCCACAAGACTAAAGGCAGGGGAGGGGCCTTTGGCTCCCCTTTTTCCACCCGGATTTTAGCACTGCAAGGGCCCTGCCCAAATAATGACCACACAAGGCCAGCCCAGCCCCTCCAAGCACCCCATATTAAAAAAACCCCAATTTTTCTGGGGATCGGGATCCTGCAGCCTACAAGACTAAAGGGCAGGGCAGGGGCCTTTTGGTCCTTTCCACCATGGATTTTACACTGCAAAGGGCCCCGCCCAAAAAATGACATCAACAACCCAGCCCGGCCCCTCCAAGCACAACCATATATCAGCCAATTAATCTGGGCAGTGCAGCCTCAGCCTCAAAATATTGGGGAGGGCAGGGACCTTTGGCTCCCTTCTCCACCATGGATTTTAACTTTTGCACATCCTAAAAACACACAAAAAGTTAAATAAGCAAAGCCAACCAAGGGATCCAGGGTAGGTTCCTTGTATTCCTGGGACATACACACACTTGGGGCCCCTATACTTGTGGGGCCCCCGGGCAACTGCCTAGTGTGCCCAATGGAAAAGATGGCCCTATCCGTTATCAGACAGCTATAAACCCAATGAAGACCTGCATGTGTACAAGGGTGTAGTATTTTGCAGTTTTTAAATTTCCCGTACATAGGGGCAGTATTATAGCAGTTTTTATTCTTAACATAGGGGACAGATTTTAGATTAATTTTGTACAAAGGGGGGAGTATTATAGTAGTTATATTTGACAAGGAGCATATTATAGTAGTTTTAAATTCTTTTAATAGGGGGCAGTATTTTAGAGTTAATTCTTATACTAGGGACATATTATAGTAGTTTATTCTTATACATAAGGGGAATATTAGTAGTTATATTCCCGTAAAGGAGCATATTATTAATTATATTCTTGACAAGGGGGGCAGTATTTTTAGTATTATATTCTTTTACAAAGGGGCAGTATTATAGTAGCTATATTTTTTTGTACATGGGGAGAAATTATTAAAAGTAGTTTTTTTCCTTGTACATAGAGGACTGTTTTAAATAGAAATTTTATATTCCTGAAATTTGGGAAAGCATTATTTTTGTTTTTTAAAATTTTTTGGGTACTTTGGGGGCATATTTTTAGTAGCTATATTTTGTACTTTGGGGAAAGATTTAGAAAGTTTTTTCTTTACAAAGGGGCGTAAATAGTAGCTTTATTTTGAATGGGGGAGCAAATTTTTGTATTTTAATTCTTGTACATAGGGGGCATTTATAGTAGTTTATTCCTGTACATGGGGAAGCAGAAATTATAGAAAGTTATATTTTGTACTTTGTGGGGCAGTATTATAGTAATTATTTTTTTTTAAAAGGGGCAGTTTTAAATGTAGTTAATTTTGTAAAAGGGGGCAGTATTATAGTAGTTATTTTCTTGTAAAAAGGGGGCATATTATAGTAGTTTATATTATTGTACATGGGTAGAAATTATAGTAGTTTTATTCTTGTACTTAGAGGGAGAATTATAGTTGTTATATTCTTTTTAACATAGAGGGCAGTTTACATTTGTTATATTCTTTTACATGGGGGGGGGAAAGTTTTTAAGTAGTTTTTTTTCCTTGTAAAATAGGGGGCCCCAAGTTTTAAAGTAGTTATATTCTTTTACATAGGAGCATTTATTACGTAGTTATTTTCTTTTTACATAGGAGCGTATTTAGTTTTTTATATTTTTGTACTTTGGGACAAATTATAAAAAGTTATATTCTTTACATAGAGGGCAGTTTTTACAGTAGTTTATTCTTGTACATAGAGGGCAATATTATAGTAGTTATATTTTTTGAAACATGGGGGGCAGTATTTTTAAGTAGTTAATTCTTGTAAATAGGGGGCAATTTATATTATTTAAATATCTGGTAAAAGGGGGGGCAGTATTTTGTAGTTATATTCTTGTACAAGGAGCAGTATTATTGAAATTTATATTCTTGTAATAGGAGCAGAAATTATAGAAAGTTAAATTCTTGACATAGGGGGAAAGTATTTTTTGTTTTTATATTCTTGAAACAAAAGGGCAGTTTTATAGAAAGTTAAATTCTTGTCATGGGGGGGCGTATTACGAAAGTTAAAATTCTTGTACATAGGGCAAGTATTATATTTAGTTATAGTCTTGTACATAGGGAGCAAAATTATTGTAGTTAATTTCTTGAAACATAGGGGGGCACTTTATAGTAGAAATATTCTTGTACACAGGGGGGCAGTATTTTTTGAAAGTTATATTCTTGTACATGGGGGGAGTATTTAGCAGTCAAAATTCCTGTACATAGGGAGCAGATTATATTTAGAAAATATTCTTGAAACATGGGGAAAACAGGATTAAAGTATTTTGTATTTTTGTACATAGGGGGCAGTTTATATATTAAAATTCCTGTACTTTGGGGAGAGTTTTTATAGTTTTATATTCTTGTAAATGGGGGACATTTATTATAGTATTTTAAAATTTTTGTAAAATAGGAAGCGAATTATAGTAGTTATTTTCCCTTTGTAAAATGGGGAAAGCGTATTATAGAAGTTATTTTCCCTTGTACATAGGGAACGGAAATTATAGTATTTTGTTTTTTTTTAAACATAAGGGGAAGTTTATATTTGTTATTTTCCCTTGTACAAAAGGGGGGCAGTATTTTTAGTATTATATTCTTGAAACATAGGAGGCAGTTTTTTAGAAAGTTTATAATTTTTACATAGGGGGGCAGTTTTAATAGAAATTTGGGTTTAGCAGCGGTTTACAGCATTGATTGTACAGTTCTCATTATGTAAGCAGAATTAACTCACATGGGGGAAAAGAGGAAAATGCAGATTTCGTCTGAGTTGCTGGATGCTGCTTCCACACCAGTCTTCAAAAATGTGGAGATTGACCTGACCAGCAAACTGAGAGACACAAAAAACGCTTAATACATTATACATTATCTCTCTATATCTATCTATCTATCTATCTATCTCATATCTATCTATCTATCTATCCCATATCTATCTATCCCATATCTATCTATCCCATATCTATCTATCTATCTATCTATCTCCTATCTATCTATCTCCTATATATCTCCTATCTCTCTATCTCATATCTATCTATCTATCTCTTATCTATCTATCTCTTATCTATCTATCGATCTCATATCTATCTCTTATCTATCTATCGATCTCATATCTATCTCATATCTATCTATCTCATATCTATCTATCTCATATCTATCTATCTATCTATCTATCTATCTATCCCATATCTATCTATCTATCTATCTATCTATCTATCTATCTATCTATCTATCTCCTATCTATCTATCTATCTATCCCATATCTATCTATCTATCTATCTATCTATCTATCTATCTATCTATCCATCTCTTATTTATCTATTGTGTTACCTCTGGTTTCCAGGGCACGGAGAGGTTCCAGGCGTTGGGTTGTTGGAGCTGTGGAAATGACAATAAGATACAAGTTAAACTCTACAATCCTTCTATTTTGTGCTGTGACCTCTGATCTCTACCCCTTTATACAGAAAGTCAGAGGCAGCTGGATTACATGGAGGCCTATGGATAGTCACTGTTTCTTTGCTCATGCTGGGAGTTGTAGTCCGGTGGTAGTACAAACCAGCTGGCGCAGCACATGACATAGTGTGACAGAATTGGCAGCAGGTGGGGGATGAACAACCTTTAGATTACAAATGCTTTGACACAGGAAGGTTACCTGAGAAGGATGCGGAGAGGGCTGACGCCCACGGTACAATCACCTCTATGTGCGCCCATAAGGATAATGCACGGGTCACTGGACACGGAGAAAAGCTCCGATTTATCCTCCACTGGCATTAACCCTTAATGGATACCTGTCTTCCTATGGCCTGGAGTAAGGTGCTCTAGTCCTATGCGCCACCTTATATGATAGACTGTAAGGTGCTCTAGTCCTATGCGCCACCTTATATGATAGACTGTAAGGTGCTCTAGTCCTATGCGCCACCTTATATGATAGACTGTAAGGTGCTCTCGTCCTATGCGCCACCTTATATGATAGACTCTCTGGTGGTCTAGTCCTTTGCGCCACGTTATATTATTTACTGTAAGGTGCTCTAGTCTATGCGCCACCTTATATGATAGACTGTAAGGTGCTCTAGTCTATGCGCCACCTTATATGATAGACTGTAAGGTGCTCTAGTCCTATGTGCCACCTTATATGATAGACTGTAAGGTGCTCTAGTCCTATGTGCCACCTTATATGATAGACTGTAAGGTGCTCTAGTCCTATGTGGCATGTGTTATGATAGACTGTAAGGTGCTCTAGTCCTATGAACCACCTTATATGATAGACTGTAAGGTGCTCTAGTCCTATGAGCCACCTTATATGATAGACTGTAAGGTGCTCTAGTCCTATGCTCCACCTTTTATGATAGACTGTAAGGTGCTCTAGTCCTATGTGCCATGTTTTATGATAGATTGTAAGGTGCTCTAGTCCTATGTGTCACCTTATATGATAGACTGTAAGGTGCTCTAGTCCTATTTGCCACGTTATATGACAGACTGTAAGGTGCTCTAGTCCTATGTGCCACCTTATATGACAGACTGTAAGGTGCTCTAGTCCTATGTGCCACCTTATATGATAGACTGTAAGGTGCTCTAGTCCTATGTGCCACCTTATATGATAGACTGTAAGGTGCTCTAGTCCTATGTGCCATGTGTTATGATAGACTGTAAGGTGCTCTAGTCCTATGCACCACCTTATATGCTAGACTGTAAGGTGCTCTAGTCCTATGTGCCACCTTATATGATAGACTGTAAGGTGCTCTAGTCCTATGTGCCATGTGTTATGATAGACTGTAAGGTGCTCTAGTCCTATGCACCACCTTATATGCTAGACTGTAAGGTGCTCTAGTCCTATGTGCCACCTTGTATGATAGACTGTAAGGTGCTCTAGTCCTATGAGCCACCTTATATGATAGATTGTAAGGTGTTCTAGTCCTATGCACCACCTTGTATGATAGACTGTAAGGTGCTCTAGTCCTATGCACCACCTTGTATGGCGCCACCTTATATGATAGACTGTAAGGTGCACTAGTCCTATGTGCCATGTTTTATCATAGATTCCACGGTGCGCTAGTCCTATTCGCCACCTCATATGATAGACTGTAAGGTGCTCTAGTCCTATGTGCCACCTTATATGACAGACTGTAAGGTGCTCTAGTCCTATGTGCCACCTTATATGATAGACTGTAAGGTGCTCTAGTCCTATGTGCCATGTGTTATGATAGACTGTAAGGTGTTCTAGTCCTATGTGCCAACTTATATGATAGACTGTAAGGTGCTCTAGTCCTATTTGCCACCTTATATGAAAGACTGTAAGGTGCTCTAGTCCTATGTGGCCACCTTATATACAGACTGTAAGGTGCTCTAGTCCTATGTGCCACCTTATATGACGGGACTGTAAGGTGCTCCTCAGCCCCTATGTGCCCCTTATATGATAGACTGTAAGGTGCTCTAGTCCTATGTGCCACCTTATATGATAGACTGTAAGGTGCTCTAGTCCTATGTGCCATGTTTTATGATAGACTGTAAGGTGCTCTAGTCTATGCACCACCTTATATGCTAGACTGAAAGGGTGCCTCTAGTCCTATGTGCCACCTTATATGATAGACTGTAAGGTGCTCTAGTCCTATGTGCCACCTTATATGATAGACTGTAAGGTGCTCTAGTCCTATGCACCACCTTATATGCTAGACTGTAAGGTGCTCTAGTCCTATGTGCCACCTTATATGATAGACTGTAAGGTGCTCTAGTCCTATGCACCACCTTGTATGATAGACTGTAAGGTGCTCTAGTCCTATGCACCACCTTGTATGATAGACTGTAAGGTGCTCTAGTCCTATGTGCCACCTTATATGATCGATTGTAAGGTGCTCTAGTCCTATGCACCACCTTGTATGATAGACTGTAAGGTGCTCTAGTCCTATGTGCCATGTTTTATAATAGATTGTAAGGTGCTCTAGTCCTATTTGCCACCTTATATGATAGACTGTAAGGTGCTCTAATCCTATGCACCACCTTATATGATAGACTGTAAGGTGTTCTAGTCCTATGCACCACCTTGTATGATAGACTGTAAGGTGCTCTAGTCCTATGATCCACCATATATGCAAGAATCTAAGGTGCTCAAGTCCTATGAGCCAACTTATATGAGAGGGTGTGAGGTGCTCTAGTCCTATGTGCCACCTTATATGATAGACTGTAAGGTGCTCTAGTCCTATGTGCCATGTGTTATGATAGACTGTAAGGTGTTCTAGTCCTATGTGCCATGTGTTATGATAGACTGTAAGGTGCTCTAGTCCTATGTGACACCTTATATGCTAGACTGTAAGGTGCTCTAGTCCTATGTGCCACCTTATATGATAGACTGTAAGGTGCTCTAGTCCTATGTGCCACCTTATATGATAGACTGTAAGGTGCTCTAGTCCTATGTGCCACCTTATATGATAGACTGTAAGGTGCTCTAGTCCTATGCGCCACCTTATATGATAAACTGTAAGGTGCTCTAGTCCTATGTGCCACCTTATATGATAGAATGTAAGGTGCTCGAGTCCTATGGGCCACCTTATATGATAGACTGTAAGGTGCTCTAGTCCTATGTGCCACCTTATATGATAGATTGTAAGGTGCTCTAGTCCTATGTGCCATGTGTTATGATAGACTGTAAGGTGCTCTAGTCCTATGCACCACCTTATATGCTAGACTGTAAGGTGCTCTAGTCCTATGTGCCACCTTATATGTAAGACTGTAAGGTGCTCTAGTCCTATGTGCCATGTGTTTATGATAGACTGTAAGGTGCTCTAGTCCTATGCACCACCTTATATGCTAGACTGTAAGGTGCTCTAGTCCTATGCGCCACCTTATATGATAGACTGTAAGGTGCTCTAGTCCTATGCGCCACCTTATATGATAGAGTGTAAGGTGTTCTAGTCCTATGCCCCACCTTGTATGATAGACTGTAAGGTGCTCTAGTCCTATGCACCACCTTGTATGATAGACTGTAAGGTGCTCTAGTCCTATGTGCCATGTTTTATAATAGATTGTAAGGTGCTCTAGTCCTATTTGCCACCTTATATGATAGACTGTAAGGTGCTCTAGTCCTATGTGCCACCTTATATGACAGACTGTAAGGTGCTCTAGTCCTATGTGCCACCTTATATGATAGACTGTAAGGTGCTCTAGTCCTATGTGCCATGTGTTATGATAGACTGTAAGGTGTTCTAGTCCTATGCACCACCTTATATGATAGACTGTAAGGTGCTCTAGTCCTATGATCCACCTTATATGATAGACTGTAAGGTGCTCTAGTCCTATGTGCCACCTTATATGATAGAATGTAAGGTGCTCTAGTCCTATGTGCCACCTTATATGATAGACTGTAAGGTGCTCTAGTCCTATGTGCCACCTTATATGATAGACTGTAAGGTGCTCTAGTCCTATGTGCCACCTTATATGATAGACTGTAAGGTGCTCTAGTCCTATGTGCCACCTTATATGACAGACTGTAAGGTGCTCTAGTCCTATGTGCCACCTTATATGATAGACTGTAAGGTGCTCTAGTCCTATGTTCCAGCTTTTATGATAGACTGTAAGGTGCTCTAGTCCTATGTGCCACCTTATATGATAGACTGTAAGGTGCTCTAGTCCTATGTGCCACCTTATATGACAGACTGTAAGGTGCTCTAGTCCTATTTGCCACCTTATATGACAGACTGTAAGGTGCTCTAGTCCTATGTGCCACCTTATATGCTAGACTGTAAGGTGCTCTAGTCCTATGTGCCACCTTATATGATAGACTGTAAGGTGCTCTAGTCCTATGTGCCATGTATTATGATAGACTGTAAGGTGCTCTAGTCCTATGCACCACCTTATATGCTAGACTGTAAGGTGCTCTAGTCCTATGTGCCACCTTATATGATAGACTGTAAGGTGCTCTAGTCCTATGCGCCACCTTATATGATAGATTGTAAGGTGTTCTAGTCCTATGCACCACCTTGTATGATAGACTGTAAGGTGCTCTAGTCCTATGCACCCCCTTTTGTATGATAGACTGTAAGGTGCTCTGTCCTATGTGCCATGTTTTTATAATAGATTGTAAGGTGCCTAGTCCTATTTGCCACCTTATATGATAGACTGTAAGGTGCTCTAGTCTATGTGCCACCTTATATGACAGACTGGAAAATTTGCTCTAGTCCTATGTGTCCACCTTATATGATATACTGTAAGGTGCTCTAGTCCTATGTGCCATGTGTTATGATAGACTGTAAGGTGCTCTAGTCCTATGTGCCACCTTATATGACAGACTGTAAGGTGCTCTAGTCCTATGTGCCACCTTATATGATAGACTGTAAGGTGGTCTAGTCCTATGTGCCACCTTGTATGATAGACTGTAAGGTGCCTCTAGTCCTATGTGCCACCTTATATGATAGACTGTAAGGTGCTCTAGTCCTATGTGCCATGTTTTATGATAGACTGTAAGGTGCTCTAGTCCTATGTGCCACCTTATATGATAGACTGTAAGGTGCTCTAGTCCTATGCGCCACCTTGTATGATAGATTGTAAGGTGCTCTAGTCCTATGCACCACCTTGTATGATAGATTGTAAGGTGCTCTAGTCCTATGTGCCACCTTATATGATAGACTGTAAGGCGCTCATAGTCCTATGCACCACCCTTATATGATAGAACTGTAAGGTGCTCTAGTCCTATTGTGCCATGTGTTATGATAGACTGTAAGGTGCTCTAGTCCTATGTGCCACCTTTAAAATATGATAGATTTGTAAGGTGCTCTAGTCCTATGTGCCACCTTTTATATGATAGACTGTAAGGTGCTCTAGTCCTATGTGCCACCTTGTAGGGATAGACTGTAAGGTGTTCTAGTCCTATGTGCCACCTTATATGATAGACTGTAAGGTGCTCTAGTCCTATGTGCCACCTTATATGATAGACTGTAAGGTGCTCTAAGTCCTATGTGTCACCTTGTATGATAGACTGTAAGGTGCTCTAGTCCTATGTGCCACCTTATATGATAGATTGTAAGGTGCTCTAGTCCTATGTGCCACCTTATATGATAGACTGTAAGGTGCTCTAGTCCTATGTGCCACCTTGTATGATAGACTGTAAGGTGCTCTAGTCCTATGTGCCACCTTATATGATAGACTTTAAGGTGCTCTAGTCCTATGTGCCACCTTATATGATAGACTGTAAGGTGCTCTAGTCCTATGTGCCATGTGTTATGATAGACTGTAAGGTGCTCTAGTCCTATGTGCCACCTTATATGATAGACTGTAAGGTGCTCTAGTCCTATGTGCCACCTTATATGAAGACTTAAGGTGCTCTAGTCCTATGTGCCACCTTATATGATAGACTGTAAGGTGCTCTAGTCCTATGTGCCTTGTGTTATGATAGACTGTAAGGTGCTCTAGTCCTATGTGCCACCTTATATGATAGACTGTAAGGGGCTCTAGTCCTATGTGCCACCTTATATGATAGACTGTAAGGTGCTCTAGTCCTATGTGCCATGTGTTATGATAGACTGTAAGGTGCTCTAGTCCTATGTGTCACCTTATATGACAGACTGTAAGGTGCTCTAGTCCTATGTGCCACCTTATATGATAGACTGTAAGGTGCTCTAGTCCTATGAGCCCCCTTATATGATAGACTGTAAGGTGCTTTAGTCCTATGCACCACCTTATATGATAGACTGTAAGGTGCTCTAGTCCTATGTGTCACCTTATATGACAGACTGTAAGGTGCTCTAGTCATATGTGCCATGTTATATGATAGACTGTAAGGTGCTCTAGTCCTATGTGCCACCTTATATGATAGACTGTAAGGTGCTCTAGTCCTATTTGCCACATTATATGATAGACTGTAAGGTGCTCTAGTCCTATGCGCCACCTTGTATGATAGACTGTAAGGTGCTCTAGTCCTATGTGCCATGTTTTATGATAGTTTGTAAGGTGCTCTAGTCCTATGTGCCACCTTATATGATAGACTGTAAGGTGCTCTAGTCCTATGTGCCACCTTATATGATAGACTGTAAGGTGCTCTAGTCCTATGCGCCACCTTATATGATAGACTGTAAGGTGCTCTAGTCCTATGCACCACCTTGTATGATAGACTGTAAGGTGCTCTAGTCCTATGTGCCATGTTTTATGATAGACTGTAAGGTGCTCTAGTCCTATGCGCCACCTTATATGAAAGACTGTAAGGTGCTCTAGTCCTATGCACCACCTTTTATGATAGACTGTAAGGTGCTCTAGTCCTATGCACCACCTTGTATGATAGTCTGTAAGGTGCTCTAGTCCTATGTGCCATGTTTTATGATAGACTGTAAGGTGCTCTAGTCCTATGCGCCACCTTATATGATAGACTGTAAGGTGCTCTAGTCCTATGCACCACCTTGTATGATAGACTGTAAGGTGCTCTAGTCCTATGTGCCATGTTTTATGATAGACTGTAAGGTGCTCTAGTCCTATGAGACAGGTTTTAAGATAGACTGTAAGGAGCTCTAGTCCTATGCACCACCTTGTATGATAGACTGTAAGGTGCTCTAGTCCTATGCTCCACCTTGTATGATAGACTGTAAGGTGCTCTAGTCCTATGTGCCATGTTTTATGATAGACTGTAAGGTGCTCTAGTCCTATGTGCCACCTTATATGATAGACTGTAAGGTGCTCTAGTCCTATGTGCCATGTTTTATGATAGACTGTAAGGTGTTCTAGTCCTATGCACCACCTTGTATGATAGACTGTAAGGTGCTCTACTCCTCCGCGCCATCTTTGATGATAGTCTGCAAGGAGCCCTTGTCCTATGTTCCAGGTTTTATTATAGACTGTAAGGTGCTCTAGTCCTATGTGCCATGTTTTATGATAGACTGTAAGGTGCTCTAGTCCTATGTGCCACCTTATATGACAGACTGTAAGGTGCTCTAGTCCTATGTGCCATGTGATATGATAGACTGTAAGGTGCTCTAGTCCTATGCGCCACCTTATATGATAGACTGTAAGGTGCTCTAGTCCTATGTGCCACCTTATATGATAGACTGTAAGGTGCTCTAGTCCTATGTGCCATGTTTTATGATAGACTGTAAGGTGCTCTAGTCCTATGTGCCCTGTTTTATCACTGTCCTCCATCCCTTATTGGAGAGCAATGACAGCCCCCTCCACGAAATATGACAAAAACCATAATTAATTTAGGATTATAGGCAGTAATGCCGCCCTCACCTCCTGATGCGCCTCTGGTCGGTAGAACTGCAGATTGGGGTCCACGGCCGGGATGTTGTTGTGGGCCAGCGCTTTGCCCAGCTCCCTCCAGCTGCTGTATCCTAGTGACATGAGCAGATTGGCTTGGTCATAGGGCGCTTAAACTTTTGCAGTCATTCCCACAATACAGTAGTAAATAGATCTGTGCATACTCCCAACATTGCTGACTTGTTTTTCTTAATTGATGACTATATCCGCACCTGGAAAAGCTGGGTGACCACCAATATGGCTGCCAGCACAGGTTCTGCACTTGATGTTCAGGGGTCTAGGAAAGCTGGGTAATTTTTATATTGTTGAAGGGGATGAGACCCTGAAGACACAAGGTGGAGAGGGTCTGACAGATGGGCTGCCCACATGTGACAGCGGGCAGGAGCTTTCATCCCTGCCACCCCCTTCCTGTGACCTTATCCTGCTGGCACAGCTAGAATGGGTTGTATAGAGGGAGCAGATGCCATCCCCGGAGCCCCATAGACTGAGGCGCTGATAGGGTTAAGCTTTTACTTTATTCACTTTTCATGTGTCATCTTACAATTCACTGCTCTAAAGCTTTCCGCTTTCTGCTGCTCATCCTGAGCTCCCTGGTTCACAAATAGAATCCCAGAACAGCAGAAAAGACTGACAGCTACAAAAGCAGAGTTGTACTGAGAGAGAAAGTGTGTGGGGTCTGACCATACATAAGATATTCTGTGTCCGTAGCAGGAGGATAACCCCCAGCGGGCGCAGTGTTGGAGGAGTAGTCACTTGCACCTGTCCGGTATGTAGGAGGATAACCGCCAGCCGCCACAGTTATGGAGTTGTAGTCACCTGCACCTGTCCCATATGCAGGAGGATAACCACCAGCGGGTGCAGTGATGGAGGCGTAGTCCCCTGTCCCCTATGTAGTACGATAACCCCCAGTGGGCACAGTAATGGAGGAGTAGTCACCTGTCCCCTATGTAGTAGGATAACCCCCAGAGGGCACAGTGGTGGAGGAGTAGTCACCTGTCCCCTATATAGGAGGATAACCCGCTGAGGGTGCTGTGTTGGAGGAGTAGTTACCATCACCTGTCCCGTATGTAGGAGGATAACCCCTAGCTGGCGCAGTGATGGAGGAGTAGTCACCAGCACCTGTCCTGTATGTAGGAGGATAACCCCCAGCGGGCGCAGTGATGGAGGAGTAGTCACCTGCACCTCTCCCGTATGTAGGAGGATAACCCCCAGCGGGCGCAGTGATGGAGGAGTAGTCACCAGCACCTCTCCCGTATGTAGGAGGATAACCCCCAGCGGGCGCAGTGATGGAGGAGTAGTCACCAGCACCTCTCCCGTGTGTAGGAGGATAACCACCAGCGGGCGCAGTGATGGAGGAGTAGTCACCTGCACCTGTCCCGTATGTAGGAGGATAACCCCCAGCGGGCGCAGTGATGGAGGAGTAGTCACCTGCACCTGTCCCGTATGTAGGAGGATAACCCCCAGCGGGCGCAGTGATGGAGGAGTAGTCACCAGCACCTGTCCCGTATGTAGGAGGATAACCCCCAGCGGCGCAGTGATGGAGGAGTAGTCACCTGCACCTGTCCCTATGTAGGAGGATAACCCCCAGCGGGCGCAGTGATGGAGGAGTAGTCACCAGCACCTCTCCCGTATGTAGGAGGATAACCCCCAGCGGGCGCAGTGATGGAGGAGTAGTCACCAGCACCTCTCCCGTATGTAGGAGGATAACCCCCAGCGGGCGCAGTGATGGAGGAGTAGTCACCAGCACGTGTCCCGTATGTAGGAGTATAACCCCCAGCGGGCGCAGTGATGGAGGAGTAGTCACCAGCACCTGTCCCGTATGTAGGAGGATAACCCCCAGCAGGGCGCAGTGATGGAGGAGTAGTCACCAGCACCTCTCCCGTATGTAGGAGGATAACCCCCAGCGGGCGCAGTGATGGAGGAGGTAGTTACCAGCACCTTTTCCCGTATGCAGGAGGATAACCACCAGCGGGCGCAGTGATGGAGGAGTAGTCACCTGCACCTGTCCCGTATGTAGGAAGATAACCCCCAGCGGGCGCAGTGATGGAGGAGTAGTCACCTGCACCTGTCCCGTATGTAGGAGGATAACCCCCAGCGGGCGCAGTGATGGAGGAGTAGTCACCAGCACCTTCCCGTTATGTAGGAGGATAAACCCCCAGCGGGCGCAGTGATGGAGGAGTAGTCACCAACACCTGTCCCCGTATGTAGGAGGATAACCCCCAGCGGGCGCAGTGATGGAGGAGTAGTCACCAACACCTGTCCCGTATGTAGGAGGATAACCCCCAGCGGGCGCAATGATGGAGGAGTAGTCCCCAGCACCTCTCCCGTATGTAGGAGGATAACCCCCAGCGGGCGCAGTGATGGAGGAGTAGTTACCAGCACCTCTCCCGTATGTAGGAGGATAACTTAGGTTGTAGATTCCAGGATGTTGTCTCCTGTTCCGGATACAGGGATTGATGGAGACAGTGGGTCACTGTGTACAGAGCAAGGAGAGAGAAGACTGATGCTGAGAAGTGGTACTGTGCATTATCCATATATACAGGACAACAGAAGTGGTACTGTGCACTGTCCATATATACCGGACAGGAGAAGCGGTACTGTGCACTGTCCATATGTACCGGACAGGAGAAGCGGTACTGTGCACTGTCCATATGTACCGGACAGGAGAAGTGGTGTTGTGCACCGTCCATATATACCGGACAGGAGAAGCGGTGTTGTGCACCGTCCATATATACCGGACAGGAGAAGCGGTACTGTGCACCGTCTGTATATACACAGAATAGAGGTACTGTGCACTGTCTGTATATACACAGAATAGAGGTACTGTGCACTGTCTGTATACACAGAACAGAGGTACTGTGCACTGTCTGTATACACAGAACAGAGGTACTGTGCACTGTCTGTATACACAGAATAGAGGTACTGTGCACTGTCTGTATACACAGAACAGAGGTACTGTGCACTGCCTGTATATACACAGAATAGAGGTACTGTGCACTGTCTGTATACACAGAACAGAGCTACTGTGCACTGTCTGTATACACACAGAATAGAGGTACTGTGCACTGTCTGTATACACACAGAATAGAGGTACTGTGCACTGTCTGTATACACAGAATAGAGGTACTGTGCACTGCCTGTATATACACAGAATAGAGGTACTGTGCACTGTCTGTATACACAAAGAATAGAGGTACTGTGCACTGACTGTATACACAAAGAATAGAGGAACTGTGCACAGACTCAATACACACAGAATCTAGGTACTGTGCACTGCCTGTATACACACAGAATAGAGGTACTGTGCACTGTCTGTATACACACAGAATAGAGGTACTGTGCACTGTCTTTATACACACAGAATAGAGGTACTGTGCACTGCTGTATACACACAGAATAGAGGTACTGTGCACTGCTGTTATACACAAGAATAGAGGTACTGTGCACTGCTGTATACACACAGAATAGAGGTACTGTGCACTGTCTTTATACACACAGAATAGAGGTACTGTGCACTGCCTGTATACACACAGAATAGAGGTACTGTGCACTGCCTGTATACACACAGAATAGAGGTACTGTGCACTGCCTGTATACACACCACGTAGTCTGTTCCTGATGAGCATATGTCAGACGTGTTCTTGGTCCCAGGTCCAGCATGTGAATAATTCCTGCGCTCTATGGAGTCTCCGGTTACCGCGTCGTGTAACGCTAACCCTGGGTTACGCCGCTCGGAGCCGCTATCGTCTGACCAGAAAGGTTTTAGCGCTTTTGATGTGCAGCAGTTAATGGTGCGGCTGCTTCTATCTGATGGACGGATTCACACGCGGGTCCCCGGGGTCTCACAGAGGATATAGGATGACAATACAGGTTCTGTGTGCGGAGAGACAGGCTGTAACGTTAATACTCAGCCAGACCCTGCTAAGCGAGCAGCAGAGGCCGCGGGGGTCAGCGCTAATGGTATAGAGAGGAAAATACATTCATGGCCGCCATTAAAGGGCCCATTGTGCACGAGGCGGCCATAGATAACACCCATGGGGTCTGGCTGGCATCTCTGGTCATGTTTCAAGGCTCATTGACTCACAGGGCAGCTACCTAAAGCTGGTGCCAGAGTGACAGTATTCTGGAGGAAAGCTCATTTGCATATATTTACATTGTTCCCATGAACATACACAGTTGGAACTGTTCAATGAGAATTAGTTCCTCCCAGAACTACGGAAACTCCCTTCAAATGTTTCATAATTTCTGTCCATACATCCATGCCTGGCAACCATGCACAAGTAAAACTATAACTAAAGAAGGTAAAAATCAAAACTTTAAGAGATTTCTGGGTTCATAAAGTACACTGTGCTGTACCTTTGCTTTAATGCCGCCAGGGCTTGCTGTGGATAGGACTACAATGTAAAGAACTACAGTTCCCATGATTCTTCTCCACTCTATATCTAAACATTTAATTCCCTCTGGCTAATGCCATCAGTAGGCAGAAGTAAGTACTTTTCATTATCATGGCCGACACTGAGCTGGACCTTTGCTTTAATGCCGCCAGGGCACTTGCTGTGGATAGCATTACCATGTAAAGAACTACAGTTCCCATGATTCTTCTCCACTCTATTAATATCTAAACATGTAATGTCCTTCAGGTGATGCCACCAGCAGGCAGAAGTAGGTAGCTTTCATTATCATAGCCCATGCTGTTCTGCAGCCTGCACCATTGCTTTAATGCCACCAGGGCTTGCTGTGGATAGGATTACAATGTTTAGAACTACAGTTCCCATGATTTCTCTCTACTTTATTTATATCCAAACATGTAATGCCCTCTGGCAGAAGTAGGTACTTTTCATGAATGTGGCCAGCGCTCTGCTGCATCTTTGCTTTGATGCCACCAGGGCTTGCTGTGGATAGGATTACCATGTAAAGAACTACAGTTCCCATGATTCTTCTCCACTCTATTAATATCTAAACATGTAATGTCCTCCAGGTGATGCCACCAGCAGGCAGAAGTGGGTATGTTTCATAGTCATGGCCGGCTCTGTGCTGCAACTTTGATTTGATGCCGTCAGGGCTTACTTTGAATAGGTTTACAATGTGAAGAAGTACAGTTGCCATGATTCCTCTCTACTTTATTTATATTAAAACATGTAATACCCTCTGGCAGAAGTAGGTACTTTTCATGAATGTGGCCGGCGCTCTGCTGCATTTTTGCTTTGATGCCGCCAGGGCTTGCTGTGGATAGGTTTGCCATGTAAAGAACTACAGTTCCCATGATTCTGGAAATGGAGATTTAGTGACAGTGGGTGGATATCTTGAAATTCGTGAGAACAAAACTACAAAGTATAAAATTGCAGAACTTTTGGCCAATGATGAAGTTGTATTTTCTTAAGACTAAATGAGCCAATGCGTAAAACATATGTTAAAGTGTCACCATCCATAGGCTGTGCTATTGATTTCTATGGCTCTATTACTTGTTTTGCACTTCAAATTTGGGTAAAATTTTATCTGAATTTCAGTGATTTGATTTAGTAAAATTTTGGTAAAATTTCCAAAAATCTTAGCTGTAACTAACTCTAGCTGCAGGGCTTTATTCTTTTCGTGCTGGAGTTAGGGTTGGCATTAAAGGTAGGAATGGAATTACGGTGAGGGTTGGAGTATGGTTAGGGTGAGAGTTAGGATTGGGATTAGAGTTGGAGTATGGTTAGGGTTAGAGTTAGGATTGGGATTAGAGTTGGAGTTAAGGTTAGGATTGGAGTGAAGGTTACTGTCAGAGTTAGGGTTAGTGTTATGATTATGGATGGAATTTGGATGGGAGCTAGAGTTATGGAGTTAGGGTTAGGATTGGGGTTGGAGTTAGGGTTAGGGTTAGTGTTAGAGTTGAAGTAAAATTATGGATTAAGGTTGGAGTTAGGATTAGGGTGGAAGTTAAGAGTTAGGGTTGGTGTTATGGTTAGAACAAGGGTAGAAGTTAGGGTTAGGATCAAAGATAGAGTTTTGGTGTGAGTTAGGGTTAAGATTGCATTTAGAATTAGGAATAGGGTTGGTATTAGATTTTCAATTGAAGATAGGATTAGGGTTGGAGTTTGGGTTAGGGTTAAAGTCAGGATTAGGGTTGGAGTTTGGGTTAGGGTTAAAGTTATGGTTGAATTTAGGGTTAAGATTAAAGGGGTTGTTTCACTTCAAACAATGACGTCATATTGCTAAAATAGGTCATCACTGTCTGATAGGTCTGGGTCCCACCTCTCAATTCTGAATAGAGAGGTGGTCAGAACTCTCCCATAGACATGAATGAGAGTTACAAGTTTAGCCAAGCAACTAGAGATACACCATCATTATCTCTAGTGAGACAACAGTATTAAAGTAAGGGTTGGGGTAAGAGTAACAGTTGGAGTTAGGGTCAGGATTAGGGTTGGAGTTTACATTGGAGTTCAAATTAGGGTTGAAGTTAGGGTCAGAATTAGGGTTAGAGTTGAAGTCATGGTTAGGATTAGGGTTGGAGTTTGCATTACAGTTAAAATTAGGGTTAGGGTTGAAGTAAGGGTTATGACTAGGGTTGGAGTTTAGGTTAGGTTTAAAGCTAGGGTTGAGATTGAAGTTAGGGATAGGATTGGGGTAAAGGTTAGAGTTGGGGTAAGGAACAGGGTTGAATTGGATTAGGGTCAGGATTAAAATTTGGGTTGGAATTTGGGTCCTGATTACGGTTGCGGTGAGGGTTAGGGCTGTTAGGGTTAGTCCAATCCTAATGCTTACCCTATCTCCGACCCTAAATTTTATATTACATTAACGGAAAGTGCTGGGAAGACGAGGACTTCCGGTTCCGGCGCCGGCGCATGAAGACGCGGTGAGGATCGGCCCCCCGCGCCCGCGCGGCTTTTAGAGTGACACTAGCTGTGTCAACAGCGCAGCCCGGCGACCATAGCGGGAACAGCCCGCCCGAAACACCTGGGCACAATGCCCGGCACGGAACCGCTCGCCCCGCGGACTCCAGCCTTCCCGCTCCGACTCACCCGCCGCGGGACACGTGACGTCCGGGGCCTGCTTGCTTCCTAAAGTGGGGCGCCTAGAAGCGGCGTGCCCCAGCAGAAAGCAGGAAGACGTTCCCTCGGATGTCAGCTGGAACTGGGGGGGTAAGGGGTTCCCCCTGCCCAGGAATAACCCCAGAGGACTGATAAACTCCCAGGGGGGGGCTCAGGATACGGCCGGCTGGCCGGGGTGACGGCATTTAACCCCGGGCTGCCTGCAACATATTTACCGGAACAAACAGCCTGCCTGCAGAAGGGGGCCCTCTAGAGCTGTCCTCCCAAACCAAAAAACAAGGGGACGCTGACTGGGGGGCCCCGCGCGGGCCTTCTCCTGTTATCGCGCAGTGGACACGCCTGGCGTCAGGGGGCTATAAACCCCCCCTGTCCTGTTGTTATACTCCCTAATGGAGAAAATACCTCCTACGTAGTCCCCAGAAGACCGGAGCACCACGGGGATAAAGCCAAGGCTAAAACCTTAAAAATGGCCTCCACCAGCCCCCATCCCGGGCCCAGGGACGGGGGGAGAGACAACACAGCAGTGCCAGCGCAGCAGCAAGGGGGAAGGTGAACGATAAAGAATCCCTCCTGATTCCTGCCCAGAGGGGTTCCCAGGATTCGCAGAACCAGCCTGCACTGTGCGATTGATTATAAGCCCCTGGCTACAGAATTTGCAAGACAATAGCACCAGATCTGAAAGCGGCTCTTGAATTCCCCCGCCCGGGCCTCTCTGCTCAAGCTACAGCAGGATGTTCAAGTCACTCTGCCAGACTCGAAGAATTGAGAACAGAGTAAATGACCTGGAGACTGACAAGGGAAATCTGAACGCCCGTCTGAAACTCTGCGCCAAACCCAACTGGTGCAACAAGGAACGCATCGAAGACCTTGAAAACCGCTCCAGGGGAGTAACTGAGGCTAGTGGGTCTCCTGAATGTTTTCAAACAGCGCGACCTTAAAACCCCCTCTGCCGGGAAAAGAGCTCCCCGCTCCCCTTTGGGCTCAACCACGGCTGCCGTTATCGAAAGAATACACAGAGTAGGCCCGGAGGGAAGAACAGCCCAGCATCAAAATCTCAGCAAAGGCAGAAGACCCGCACTGTGATAATGAATTTCCCTGGACTTTAATGAAAAGGGCTGAAATCCTGAGGGCGTATCGCAGGGCTCAACAAGCCACTACTACTCCAGGGGCATAAAGTGCTGCTATTTGAAGACTTCTCTGCAGAGGTCTCCCAGAAGAGGAGCGCCTTCAGCAAAATTTGCACCGCACTTTTTCCATCAAAAGATTCGATTTCAGATTCTCTACCCGGCCCCCCTCAAAGTGCTGGATCTGATGGGCCGCCCCGGTTTTTATAATCAGCCAGTGGAAGGGGGAAGAAGATCTGCGTGCCCTGACCAGCTTCAGAGAGGCTCCCCCCTCCAAAACCCCAGCTCGGTCACCGCGATCGGCTGAGACGACTGCAGCTGACTCCCAAGAGACCTTCAAGAGAGGACGGAGAGGGAGCTCATGGACTCGCTCGCGATCTCTATCACCACCTCCACTCTCTCCTAAAGAAGGTCGCCAGCCGAGACGGAGGCGTCAACGGGACTCTACTCCGGACTGAGGGGACTGACCAACCTGCTCGACGAGGATCAGGTTTTGGGGATGGGGAGGGCTGGCTGTACGGACTGCACCCAAGAGTTGTTTCCATCATTTTTCTTAGCTGAAGGGACGTGGAGTATCACAGGGGTCTTTTTCGACTGTTTTGAGATGTAACTTCCTTTAAAATTGTTCATAGGCCAATCTAGAAAAACTCTAGTAGCTTAAGGTTTTGCCGGTGGGGAAGGGGGCGGTACTGTCTCTCACTTAGAAAGGGTTTTCATGCTGAAGGAAAAAAAGA
Source organism: Phyllomedusa bahiana (assembly GCA_025379985.1). Taxonomy (NCBI): domain Eukaryota; kingdom Metazoa; phylum Chordata; class Amphibia; order Anura; family Hylidae; genus Phyllomedusa; species Phyllomedusa bahiana. The sequence continues at coordinate 9,538 of JAODAL010034011.1, read as the reverse complement.
GTCCTTCCAACGCATTGAAGGCGGTGCTTTGTAACAGCCCCCCTTTTCAGCGTCATTTTACATTTCTCCCGGTTGGCAAATTGTTTGCATGCCTGTTATGCAGTTTACTAGTTTGTAAATTTGTCAGTGCCCTACTGCGTCCATTTTCCCATGCTCTAATTTGATGCCCCGGGATGATCTGCCAAAATTTTTTGAGTCCACCTGACATATTTGGTGCCAACCCGCAGCTCTCCCACATAGAGATAACCTTTGTATGCGGATCATCTCCTGGAACATGAAGGGGGTCCGTTCCCGAATAACGGAAATGAAGGTGATCCGGCCATCTAAAGAGACTTCGCCCCTGATGTGGTTCTCCTACAAGGAATCGCACTTGCAGGCTGATGACATTAAGCGGTTGGAAAAGCTTGTGGGTGGGTCACGCCTTTGGCTCCCGTCTACGTGTGGCAAGGCAGGGGTGGTCACGCTCATTCAAAAAAATTTTCCCCTTTTGAGTGGTCTCACCGAACAACGACACTGAGGGAAGAGTCTCGCACTTAGTAATCAAGTGGGGAAAATGTGACCTTAGCATCTTTAATATCTATTGGCCCCAATGGTAAAGAACGGGTATTTTTCAGGGAGTTAGCGGAGAGGATTTGTGCCGATCAAAATCAAGGGCAAAATTATTGGGGAGACATGAATGCGGTCTTAGACCAGCTTGAGGTAGGAGGGGGAGGGCCAACATCCCAAGCAAAAAAGTCATTTCCAGTCTGAAAGGGAGTTCTACGCCGCCTCTTGGACCCCACTAATCTCCACGACTGTTGGAGGGAGCGGAATCCTGATGAGCGGGACTACCCCTATTACTCCCGGTTCACCAGTGGTGGTCTAGGTTGGACCATCTTCTGGTATCTGACACCCTCCAAACTAGAATTGAAAGTGCCAGAATTTTTGAACATGGTCTCTCTGATCATTCCCAATCTCTGTGGATTTGATGGAATTCTTTCCGAGAGGTGCAGACTTTATTTGGAAGTTTCCTTCTTATCTTGCAAAAAACGGATACTTTTGTGAGATGGTCAGGGGTTGGGGGAAATGACCTTGCTTCTGACAACCAGTCCCACCGGGAAGATCCCTCACTCTATTGGTGCGACTGAAAAAAAGCGGTGCTTAGAGGCGGGTTTTACCCTATACCTCTGTATTATAAACGCAAGCTGAAGGAGGCCTATTTGACCGCCTCAGAAAAGGTTGGGGGAGACCTATAAGACCTTCCTTGGGGATAGCTCTGACAAACCAAACGGGAATGGGAACGGGCCCAAGGGGAGTTTGACCTTTGGGCGGATCGTAGAGAGGAACTACATAGGTCACACTTACACTCCACTCTTCAGGTACGGAACCAAATTCGGAAACATTTTTTCCCGGCTGCTGAAAAGGGGGCCCACAAGCCGCACACATTCAAGCTCTCCCCACACCGGAAGGTACCATTACCACTGATCCGGCAAGGATTAATGACACGCTCAGACAATTCTATGCCACACTGTACTCATCAGAGGGTCAATTTCAAGCAGAGCATGGACAGCGATTCCTCTCCAAAGTCAAAATTGCCGCACTTGTCAGATCTCCAGAGGGAGGAACTGAATGCGGACATAACTGAGGAGGAGGTCAAGATGGCTATTCGCCATTTAAAGACAGGCAAGGCCCCAGGACCTGATGGGTTCTCGGGGGAGGTATACAAGATTCTGAGTGATCAGATCACCCCCATCCTCACGGGCTACTATAACTCGGGTACTGCATTAATGAGCCTGTTCGCCCCGAATCAAAAAAAAGCTATACATTAAATTATCCCGAAGAAAGGGAAAGACCGCTGCTTCCTGCTTCATATAGACCCATAACCCTCATAGACATTGACCAGAAGATCCTGTCAAAGATACTGGCTGATCGTCTCGCCGGTTTTATGCCGCAATTGATTGGACCTTCCCAAAAGGGCTTCATCAAGGGAAGAGCGGCGGTGGGAAAAATCAGGAAAGTGCTTGCAGTATTGGAAAGAGTCCCACACCAACCACTGCCAGGGGGAGGCCTGTCCTGGTGGCTTAGACGCAGAAAAGGCCTTCGATAATGTGCGATGGGACTGGCTTTGGGTTTTTTCCTGAATACATGGGAATTACAGGGAGTTTAGGTCTGTCCTTTTCCCGGGCCATTTACGACGCCCCAAAGGCCCAAATTCATACCCGGGCTTCCTTTCCCCAAAAATCCCCCTCCAGAAAAGGGACAAGAAGGGGTGTCCGCTTTCCCCCTTACTTTTTAATTTTGGGCCCTTTGAACCCTTGGCACGGGTAATGGAGGATTCTGACCTCTTTTGGGGATTCCGGATAGGAGACAAGGAGGTGAAGACGCTTTGTTTGCGGACGATTTTCATACTATTCATGCCTGCTCCCCTGACCAGCTCTCACCAGTGCTGGAGTTGCTGCGATTTTTTCGGCACGCTATCAGGGTACAAAGTAAAAGTGTCCAAGAGTGAATTGTTAGAAAAATTTGGCCGAAGCTATCACGTCCCCGTGGGCGAACATGGGATTAGACATTACCCGGGCTCAGGAAACACATCACCTATTTGGGTATCAAGGTGGGTCGGACTCCGGACTCGATGTATAAGTTAAAAAATTCCTCCTCTTATTAAATAAAAAACTCCCAGGACCTGAAGGTTGGACTCACTGCCCCCTGTCATCGCCGGTAGATGCCACGCCATAAAGATGGTCTGCTTCCCAAACTGCTTTACCCCTACAGACTCTCCCATTCCTGCTCAAACATACAGACATCAAAACCCCATTAAACTCATGCTTCTCCAGATTTATATGGGCAGGGAAAAAACCCCGTATTGGCTACATAAACTGATCTGCCAGTTTAGGGCAGGTGGGCTGAATCTCCCGGATGTTTTGGGGTTATAACCTGGCCTGTCTGACTCGTACATGCTTAGACTGGATTGGGGGTCGCTCCCGCTTCTCGAATTGGGAATTAGAAAGAGAGTTGATGCGCCCTTTGGGACCCACAGGCCTTGCTCCATACCGGTATCCTAAGCTGCCTCTCTGATTAAGTTGTCTCCATTGTTCCGAGACCACAATAATGGCCTGGAAGGAGCTGAGGGGAAACGCTTTGGGCCTTTCCTTCGCTCTCTCCAAGGACCCTGCCCATTTGGGACCACCCGGAGGGTTTTCCCTGGGTCAGAGCAATCCGATGTTTAGGAAGTGGAGGGAGGCAGGTCTGGCCCAAAGCGGGGACAGCTAATGCAAGTGAGTTCTCGGAGATGGCTAAAGCCTCGGAGATGCTCGAGAGGTTCTCCCTTTCCCAAATCACAGCTTTTGGGGTGCTATCAGCTCTTCTATTTCTGTAATGGGAGACTAAGAGATGTCTCCAAAGAGGGCCATTCCTAACGATTTTGACACTTTTGTCATTTACTCACAGGGAGACATATTGTCTATCGAGGTCTATGCTGACATGAGAGGGTGGTGCAGGAAAGGGTAGCCTCTCAGGCATTCCACTACTGGAGCCGCCGATTGGGTAATGCCCAGATCCAGATATGATCCGAAGGGTGTGGTGACCGTACGGAACACATCATCTGCGAGACCCGGCGGGAACTTACTTCAAGATAATACACAACGCCCTCTACGCCTTCAATCTCCCCCCTCTCAGAACTTCCCCGATAGATTGCAGCAACTGCCCTAAATGCGGCACACATAACACGGACCTATGGCACGGTTTTTGTGGGGGAATGCAGCTTTACACAATCCTACTGGGGACACAATCCTTCATTTATTCAGCTTCACTTCGGGGTCACCCTAGGAAGCATTTGAATCTGATCTTCCTTTTCCCCTAGGCCTCGGACGCGGATGGGGGAGAGGTTTCTGAGGAGTCAGTCCACTCCACCAGTTTCCCCGGGGAAAAGTTCACATTGCCCTTTGGCAGCAAAACGAAAACCTCTTGCAGTTATGGTGAAGCCCACTCTCCCGTCAATCTCGGGGTCATAAAGCAGCTGGAGGATTATCTCATAGCGGAACAGGGCTGGAGACAGAGAGGGTAAGGAGAATCCGAACCCCAGGGTTCTTCAGACGTTGGAGAACCTTCATAGAATGCATTATTCGACAGAGAGATAGAAGCCCTTATGCAGAGGTTCAAATAACCGATTGGTACTGTAGGGAGGGAAAATTTGGGGGGCCCTTGGGGAGAGACTTCAGGTCTGAGGACTTTGGCCTTGAGTATGAGGTTCCATTTAAGGACCACACGGTCACGGGGAGATGAAGATAGGGCGCAGTTGCACTTTAGTAGTTGTTGATATTTTGTTTAATTTAATTTCTTTTATACCCTTGTAATTTGATGTTTTTTCTCTGTTGTATTATCTACATATTCCAGGCACAGGCCCGGAGATTAAGCAAATGTGTGATATGACCACTATTACATGTCAGAGATATGTGTTTATTGTTTAAATGTTTGAAAATGCAATAAAATTTGTTAAAAAAAATGGAAAGTGCTGCAGATCTGTAAGTTAATATGTTAAACCTCTCCCTGGCTCTACAAAAAGTGAATACTTCAGCCACCTGGCCGACCTGGCGCGCTCCCAGGCCTGTCCTTTTTTTATTGCATGGCTGCTATGTATTTTTACGAGCGGTGACAGCTTATTTGCTGCCACTGCAGTTTGTAGTGTCTCTCTATTTGCACAGTTCGAGGGATCATCTTTTTTTCCTATCAGAAGATGCAGCCAGAATAAACACAGAGATGAACAAACGAGCAAACATCTCCAGGCGCAGCTCCACGCCGATGGCTGATTACCTGGGACATTAAGGAGACTATTGATGCGTAAAGTAAAGCGATACAATGATTCTTTGTTACTATTTCCTCGTTAAAACATGTATCATACAGAATGTTGCACAATGGAGGCTGCTAAATTGTTTTTGTGGTGATTTTTTGTTGTAATTATGCATAATCTCAGCACTTTGGACAAAATGGTGGAGTTTTCCTGCAATTTTAAGATTCCCAGCACAAAACTACTTCAAATATATAACGGGAAAAACTCCCGTTCCCCTTGCTGCGCTCATCCGGACCAAAACTACCATTGGCAATAGATAAATTTGCCTGTAAAAGAGCTGCACTGAGTTCTGGGGTCGACCTGGGCAGGAGGGGGCGTAGCTAGAATTCAGTAGGGCCCTGCAAAATGAAATGGGCTCCTCCATTTAGGAACAGGAAATTAAAACAGTAGCACAAGTAGCAATAATTAAAGATACTGTATAAATAATACCGCCATATATCAGAGAACCCACATAGTAGTGCTAGATAGGAGAAAGACACCACCTTGTTATCTTGCACCCAAATAGGCTCTTCAGCCTCTGGGCCCCATAGCAGCTGCTATGGTTATAGCTCTGTCTGGGTCTGGCCACCGTGCACCATAAAAACTATAAATAATAGAAGAAACTAAAAATCAAAACTTTAAGCGGTTTCCGGGTCCATGAAGCATCTAAACATGTGTGATGCCACCACGGGGCAGAAGTAGGTATGTTTCATTATCATGGTCGACTCTGTGCTGCACCTTTGCTTTGATGCCGCCAAGGCTTGCACCACAAAAAACTATACATACTAGAACAAACTAAAAATCAAAACTTTAAGGGGTTTCCAGGTCCATGAGCAGCTAAACATGTGTGATGCCACCAATGGGCAGAAGTAGGTATGTTTCATTATCATGGCCAACTCTGTGCTGCACCTTTGCTTTTATGCCTCCAAGGCTTGCACCAAAAAAACTATAAATAGTAGAAGAAATTAAAAATCAAAACTTAAAGGGTTTCCAGGTCCATGAAGCATATAGGAAGTCATCTAATCCTGTGTGATGCCACCAATGAGCAGAAGTAGGTATTTTCATTATCATTGTCGGCTCTGTGCTGCACCTTTGCTTTGATGCAACCAAGGCTTGGACCAAAGAAAAATATAAATAATAGAAGAATATAAAAATCAAAGCTTTAAGTGGTTTTCAGGTCCATTAAGAGCATATAGAAAAGCATCTAAACATGTGTGATACCACCAACAGGCATAAGTAGGTATGTTTCATTATCAAGGCCGGCTCTGTGCTGCACCTTTGCTTTGATGCTGCCAGAGCTTGGACCAAAAAAAAAAAACTATAAATAATAGAGGAAACTAAAAATCAAAACTTTAAGGAGTTTCCAGGTCCATGAAACATAGAAAAGCACCTAGACGTGTGATGCCACCAATGAGCAGAAGTAGGTATTTTCATTACCAAAGCCGGCTCTGTGCTGCATCTTTGCTTTGATGCCGCCACGGCTTGCACCAACAAAAAACTATAAATAGTAGAAGAAACTAAAAATCATATCTTTAAGGGGATTCCAGGTCCATGAAACGTATAGAAAAGCATCTAAACATGTGTGATGCCACCAACGGGCAGAAGGAGGTATTTTCATTATCATTGTCGGCACTATGCTGCACCTTTGCTTTGATGCCGCCAAAGCTTGCCCAACAATTTTTTAAATAAAAGGAAACTAAAAATCTAAACTTTATGGGGTTTCTAGGTCCATGAAGCATATAAGAAGTCATCTAATCATGTGTGATGCCACCAATGAGCAGAAGTAGGTACTTTTCATGATCATGGCCAGTTCTGTGCTGCAACTTTGCTTTGATGCGGTCAGGGCTTGATGTGGATAGGATTACTATGTAAAGAACTACAGTTCCCATGATTCCTTTCCTCTCTATGTATTGATGCCTGTATGCCACCCTATTTCAAAGTATAAGGTAGTGCTGTAATTCCGTACTGTCTTCTACGACAACTCTGCTATTCTATTACTTACTACAGCGGCTGCCCAGCATGTAAAACACAATCCTTATTGAGAAACTGGGTTATGCCTAGCTCAGGGATCCTTGTGTCATGGCTTTTGACTAGGCATTTTTTTTGCGGAAGCAAAATGACCAAAAAAACCACGCAATTGTGACTTTTTTTCTTTCTATCTATGGTGTTCGCCATACGGAGTACATAATGTATTTCTGAAATTTTGTTAAAACGGGAAAAGGGGAATGTTTTGAACTTTGAGTATTTTTTAAAAATATTTTTTATTGGATTTTTGGTCCCAGTCCTAGGGTACTTGATCACCAGGGGGAGGAATCACTTGTACTTTTTGTGTTTGGAGAATTAATACACATACTGACGTGATACAGAACTGACTCCAGCGTTGGTCGAGCAATTGCTGGTTGAGCAATTCCCCATTATTCTGCATTGTAGCTGCATACACTCTGTGGTGACATATGTCTTATCAAATGGGTTGTCCAGGATTGGAAAAAAACATGTTTTCTTCTTGAAAACAGCGCCCCCCTCTTGCACAGGATGTGCTTGGTATTGCAAACCATCCCCATTCAGTTTAAAACAGCTGCAATACCAGTTCCATCCTGTGACAGAGGGGGTGCTGTTTTCAAAAGGCAGTCATGTTTTTCCTAATCCTGGACAACCCCTTTAAGACGCAAATGTATGAGAAAAATACCACATCATCCCTAGTGATCTCTGCTATCATATAAGCCCCAGGTGGAGATAACAATATCAGGACGGCGACGTATCTATAACATAGAAGGATGGGTGTCCAGGCCCCGTATCTGCAGCTTGTATTGATCGCTGTACAGCTGTCATATAACAGGGCCGGCGGGGAAGTTTGCTCTGATAGAAAGCCCAAAGGGATCAATTATAAAGAGCAGCTGCGACACGGGGCAGGATGTACTATATACCTGACACATCTGCTGCCAGACCCACCCTGACCCCGAACCAGGTAAACAACCATTATACTGGAGCAGAATGGAAACTGTAACCCTGTATATAGTGATATGGAGCATGCTGGTATAACCTGGGCCTCTCCTGTATATAGTGATATGGAGCATGCCGGTATAACCTGGGGATCTCCTGTATATAGTGATATGGAGCATGCTGGTATAACCTGGGGATCTCCTGTATATAGTGATATGGAGCATGCTGGTATAACCTGGGGATCTCCTGTATATAGTGATATGGAGCATGCTGGTATAACCTGGGGATCTCCTGTATATAGTGATATGGAGCATGCTGGTATAACCTGGGGATCTGTATATAGTGATATGGAGCATGCTGGTATAACCTGGGCCTCTCCTGTATATAGTGATATGGAGCATGCTGGTATAACCTGGGGATCTCCTGTATATAGTGATATGGAGCATGCTGGTATAGTGATATGGAGCATGCTGGTATAACCTGGGGATCTCCTGTATATAGTGATATGGAACATGGTGGTATAACCGGGGATCTCCTGTATATAGTGATATGGAGCATGCTGAAATATCCTGGGGATCTCTGTATATAGTGATATGGAGCATGCTGGTATAACCTGGGGATCTCCTGTATATAGTGATATGGAGCATGCTGGTATAACCTGGGGATCTCCTGTATATAGTGATATGGAACATGCTGGTATAACCTGGGCCTCTCCTGTATATAGTGATATGGAGCATGCTGGTATAACCTGGGGATCTCCTGTATATAGTGATATGGAGCATGCTGGTATAACCTGGGGATCTCCTGTATATAGTGATATGGAGCATGCTGGTATAACCTGGGCCTCTCCGGTATATAGTGATATGGAGCATGCTGGTATAACCTGGGCCTCTCCTGTATATAGTGATATGGAGCATGCTGGTATAACCTGGGGATCCCTGTATATAGTGATATGGAGCATGCTGGTATAACCTGGGCCTCTCTGTATATAGTGATATGGAGCAAGCTGGTATAACCTGGCCTCTCCTGTATACAGTGATATGGAGCATGCTGGTATAACCTGGGGATCTCCTGTATATAGTGATATGTTCTAACCGGGCCTCTCCTGTATATAGTGATATGGAGCATGCTGGTATAACCTGGGGATCTCCTGTATATAGTGATATGGAGCATGCTGGTATAACCTGGGGATCTCCTGTATATAGTGATATGGAGCATGCTGGTATAACCTGGGCCTCTCCTGTATATAGTGATATGGAGCATGCTGGTATAACCTGGGCCTCTCCTGTATATAGTGATATGGAGCATGCTGGTATAACCTGGGGATCTCCTGTATATAGTGATATGGAGCATGCTGGTATAAGTTATACATCTCCTGTATATAGTGATATGGAGCATGCTGGTATAACCTGGGGATCTCCTGTATATAGTGATATGGAGCATGCTGGTATAACCTGGGGATCTCCTGTATATAGTGATATGGAGTGTGGTTATAACCTGGGGATCCCTGTATATAGTGATATGGAGCATGCTGGTATAACCTGGGCCTCTCTGTATATAGTGATATGGCGCATGCTGGTATAACCTGGCAATCTCCTGTATATAGTGATATGGAGCATGCTGGTATAACCTGGGGATCTCCTGTATATAGTGATATGGAGCATGCTGGTATAACCTGGGGATCTGCTGTAGGTAATTCTATATGTACATAAGTTTTACATGTTCAGTCCTTTGTAGGTCTTAGTAATATCCGCAGGGTCCGTCAGTATATTACTTGGCAGTATTATGGTTTGG